>LBNU01038662.1:56625-92150 GCA_014162995.1 Artemisia annua
GGGATTTCGTCCCTTAGATATGATGATTGTACGTTGTTTTACCACTGCGACTCTTTTTTAATGACGTTTTCCGTCGGTTTTCTCTTCAGTTTTCGTCTGTTTTTTGTACGTTTCGTCCGTTTTGTTATGTTTTCGTCGCGTGCGCGGGATTGCAAGCTTCTCTCGAGATCCTTACCTCGCCTGTGTGGTAACTACGGAGTGCTGCTGTTGCAACTCTACAACGCTTATTCGTCAGACGTTTTTTTGCGTTTTAAGTCCGTTTTTTAGCGATTCGGCCGTTTTGGTTATGTTTTTGTCCGTTTTTTTAACGTTTTCGTCGCTTTTTTGCGTTTCTCGTCCGTTTTTTATGCGTTTTCGTCAGTTTTTATACTTTTCTCTCCCTGCATCGTTTGTGGCTAAGGTATTTTTGGCACGCTCTAGCCTGCGTAGGGGCATTTGTATATATGATTCCGCGGTTATTGTCGACAAGATCTGACGGCCTTGGTTGACGGCGTCACCAATTTGCACTACGAACTCTCTGGCCCGTCACGATTATTTTTCCAATTCTGGACTTCACTTGATCCTGACGGCGTCACCTTGTAGAGAGTGACGGCGTCACCTTCTGTGATCTTTAAGGTCTTTTGAGTTTTTGTTGTTTTCCGCACTTTTTCACTCCGAAAACGCCCGAAAATGCTTCTTTTGTGATTTTCCCTTCAAAAGTACCTAAAATGAGAAAAGAAACGACTTTGGGTGAAATCCAAACCAAAAACATACGAATTAGGACTCAAACCGACCCCTAAAAACGTAACATTTTTCGTCTCATCACCAACCTCAAATATAGTACACCACAATTTGCCTATCCAGCAAAAGGAGTGGGGGGGGTCAATTCCTATAGGCCTATATACTATATTCGCGCTCACTCGCAAGTGATTAATAGCTCATGATCTGAGGGACTTAATAGTGGCAAAAATCGTACTTAGTGCTTATCCAACAAAATGGCTACTGCTTCACTCACAGTACCACCATATATAAGTTTCCAGCTCAATAAACAGTTTGCAAACCATTGTGATCATAGTAAAAACAGAGCATGGATCTCACCCCAAGTAGTTTGCAAAGCAATTAGAATAGATAAAAGTGGGGCTATGGACTCACCTGAGTACGCAGCAATGCAAGATATCACAACTAGTCTCAACTAGTAAATCATAATGACCTCAATAGTGTAGGCACAACGGCATCAAGAAAGTACAAGCACAAGGTCATCAAGCACAATGTCATCAAAAGTATAAGCACAACCTAACGAGTAATATATATCAGAAATAATACTCAATATATATAAAGTAACGCTCGTCGAATACTTGTGTATTATGAAAAGGTTTTGTTTCCAATGGCGCTAAAAGAAGTAAACAGTTGAAATCTCGTGTGGATCTTAGGAAAATATAGCTTCGATAATAAAACGAAGGATGTCGGCGAAACGAAATCAAACAAATAGAAAGGAATGACGAAAAGAGTAACACGCTCTCGTGAAAAAGTCGTAAAATGTATAATCAAATAACAACTCACTCCAAAGCAAATAGAAATCACAATGAAAGAATAAACGGGAAGAGAAGAGTATAAAAGAAATAAGATAAAGCAAACAAAAGAAAATATTGATAGATAGTTTCGGCTTTACCCAGTTTTCCCCAAAATAGATGTCAAAACATACACGTTTTGAAAAGCTTTTAGATGCACAAACGTTTTAAGTTTATAAAAGATTTTACGAAATCTCGGCATGACCTGCCCGTTTATACAACATTTTCCTGAGTCAACGACTCTAAAATATATCCTATTTATCGCTAAATATCACAAGTTATAATATACAATTGGACATATCATTCACGTTAATGTTAGTCGTTTAGATTTATCGACCATTTCGTATTGTTCGTACCAAAGGGTCCATATTGTCCAAATAACCACACCGCAAATCCAATACGTCCAATCCTTGTCCATCACATATATTGTCACAAATGATAATCCGAATCCAAGTCCATGCGTTGCAACAATCCTCTTAGCTATAATTAAACCTTTAGTTTTATTGTTACATAATTATTAGTCCGTGTTTATATTATTCGTTAAGTTATCCCATCTCAAATACTTGCCGAAACAGTATCTATACAAACCAACCAAGTGAAACAACAAGAATAAAAATAACAATACTTGCCATGACTCACCCGAGTCATGGCTCACTCTTACCCGAGCCGTTGTGGCTCTCGGCCTAAACTAATCCGAGGCCCAAGATATTACAATTCCAACTTAACCTTTAATATAAAAATCCCAAACCCTAATAAGTTTTGTAAAAATCATTTTTAACTAATAAATACCTTTTATGAATTTCACAACCCAAAAACAAATACACCTCAACTTTTATTTAATCAAAATAATTTTTATAAACCCCTTTTCAAATCTTAAACTCAATCCGGACCATAAACAAATCCAAACAAAACTGAATCCCAAGCATAAACTCTAAATCCGAGTCGACAACAAATCCAATCATCAAACACAACTAACTAACCCTAGTCCTAAACCCTAGCCTTACCGCGACTCACCGTGAGTCACGGCTCGGCTGCCAAGACCAAATAACCAAACGGACCCGCAAAATCAATCCCAAATCCAACCAAATCAACAACAGTATCAAAGAAGCATCAAAGCAATCACAAAATCATTATCTCACCAAGTCAACGGCCGAGTCGGGGTCAAACCTCATAGATCCACATGAGTTTATGTTTAAAATATTTATTAAAAGGTTTTTATAAAAGATTTAACAACAAAAACCATTTATTAAAAGATCTTAAAATTAGGGTTTTGTATAAAAATGAAAATAAGTTAAAGGGAGGTGCGTGAAGTTTGTTTTACCGTCGAGGAGATGGAGAGAGGTGGTGGTGATGTCTCGGTGGTGATGGCAGGCGGTCGTGGCGGCGCGTGGATGGTGTTACACGGCGATTTGAGAGTTAACAAGCTCCAGAAGGGTTGTAAATATATGGATATATTGATTTGGAGAAGAAAAGGTCTCGCCGGAAAATTTTTCCGGTGACCGGAATCTGTTGGTGTTGCCGGACGGCGGCGGTGGTTGCTGGAAAAGATGGTGTCGCCGGCGATTATAAGAGAGAGAGAGAGGGAGAGAAATAAATTTTGAGTGTATGTGTGTGAGTTATGAGAGAAATGGAAAAAAAATGGGTTTATATATTTTAGATGAGGGACCAANATATATGGATATATTGATTTGGAGAAGAAAAGGTCTCGCCGGAAAATTTTTCCGGTGACCGGAATCTGTTGGTGTTGCCGGACGGCGGCGGTGGTTGCTGGAAAAGATGGTGTCGCCGGCGATTATAAGAGAGAGAGAGAGGGAGAGAAATAAATTTTGAGTGTATGTGTGTGAGTTATGAGAGAAATGGAAAAAAAATGGGTTTATATATTTTAGATGAGGGACCAAATATGAAAATTAAAAAGTGAGGGGTTAAAATGAAAATAAAGTAGAGGGACTAGAAGGGCCAATAAGTAATACTTTTCGTCAAAACGATTCGGGGCTCATTCGACATAGCAAACGGACTCGAAAAATTACAAAACTTGCGCCATTGTTCACGAAATCATTTTTCCAATAAGATCAAGTATAAACTTCAAAGTTTTTCTCAAACTCAAATTAATTCAATATATTTGGCAAAAGTGATACGATTCGAGTTTTCTAGGTTGTGCCGGCTTGATAAAGGAATAATGCTCACATTAAATGAGATGTTTCACGGTTTTTCAAACCCAAACAAGTTCAAGGAATTTCAAAAGCTAAGGAAGATCGAAAATAAATGTTTTGGCTCATAAAATAAATTTAGAAAATTTTTCCAGATGTTACAGCACATACCCCTAAAAGGAATCGCGTCCCCGCGATTAGGCTCAGGTTGTAGGTCGGAATAATGTTGGTGAAAAGGTGATGGTACTAAAACAGTTTAAGTCTCAACTACGCAACGTTTCACAATCTTGCTAGTGGGTCTCCTTCAAATTCTCAGTCACAATTCCAATGTAAGGTTCATATGCAGCTGACACAAATTTCATTTTGATACATGAAAGCTAGTAAAGATGGCGGGGTGATTGAAGTTCAAATTTTATTTCCGAAATCGGGGTTTTCCTCCTCAGAAAAATGGATAAAACTTTATCTGAAAACTTTATTTGGGTAAACATTAGTACGAATTTGACCAAAATAACTTTCCAAGTGTTACAAATTTCTTTGTTGAGAATTTGCGGTTACGTAAGATGACACGGTTTCAAAAGATTTTATAAGTTTTTAGAAATCAGAATCCCCATCGTGGTATGGGTAAGATAAATTTCACAAAAGTTGACGTTCGACATTTCCCAATAAAAGTTCGATAAAAATTTGGCCAGAAAATGTTAATCCTCAAAATAGGTATTTCAGAAAATGTTACTACGAGCTTCAAAGTTGATATAAAAGCATTTTAAATAAAAGATTTTAAAAGTAAAAATATCAAAGAAGAAGGGTAATCAGGCAGGTCCACCTATGTTCCTGAACATCAAGAGAAAGAATCTAGTTGACAAAGCTGAGCAGGGTTCAAGGTTTAATATCAGGCGAAGCTCAAAAGTGTAAGTATCCAAATTGATCAAACGGTATCCTAACTGAAATTGTGGTACTAATGGTTGAAAAGAAATACTCAATGCTAAGAGGCATCATGACTTAAACGGTTGCACTCGTGACCCGAGATGCTTGAATCAATTCCAACACTTTGTTGAGAAAAGTCCTTCTTGTTCACAAGGTGAGGTTGAGTATCAATAATCGTTAGGCAGGCTAAGATATCTTGGTATTCCGATATAGAAGTCAGGTCACATAAAAGAAATGAGTTTTGAGCATGTGTTGTCTAGAATTCCTAGAAGGTAGGATATCATAAGGGTGCGGGTATATTGACAGCCTAGTTCGACATTTACACTCCAATCAGAGAATCTAATCGCACGGAACGAGTGAGGTAACTTACTCAGTGATGAAATAGTATCAAGGCTCGGTAGGTTGTCACTTATAGTCTCAGGCAAAGGGGTGGGATCCACTTCCAGGGTTTTGTTTACTTTGAAAAGAAAGAAAATTATCAATTATATAAAATAATAGCATGAAAACACTTTCATGGCCGTAAATGGCTCACCAGGTAATTGTAAAATACCTTATAAAATAATTTGTAGATCATCTTATAAAATAATAGAGAACGACTTATCATTTATAAAATAATGACAAAATCATGTAAAATACTAAATAAAATAGTTTGTAGAACAGCTTGTAGAGTGATGGAGAATGATTTATTATTCATAAAATAATAATAAAATTATAGTTTAATCGGTGATATGTTAGCAAGATAAAGATCGGGTTACACAATAACTTGGGAGATGATTCGTAAGACAATGCATAGAGGAATAAGAAAACATTTGTGATTCATAAAATATTGGAAAAGCGGTAGCTTACCTAGTGATTTAGTAGCAAAACGATTCATCGGGTGGCAGAAAAATAGTCTTGAAAAGTAATGACAAAATAAGTTGTAAGACAATAATGATAACATAGTTTTATTGTTTTGAAATCAAACAATGGCTAATCAGCTAACGAGAGAGTAAAACGATTTACAAGATTGTACTAAAACAGCCAGAATAAGTGCGTCATAGCTTACAAAATTTTATGAAATTGCTCGTTGGTTTATGAAATGGTAGTAAAGTAGCGAATCGGTTTATTACTTAATAATGGGAGGTCTTGTGCAATGAATTGTAAAACAATTTATTGGGCAGCAAGAAAATAATTTAACATTTATAATATAGTAACAAGCTTTAATTTGTAATATACTAATAGGGTAGTAAAACACTTTATTAGGAATATTTTGATTATTTAAAATACTTTAGTTTATTAAAAATTACCTTGTAAAAATATAAGATAGTAATTGACATTAAGAATTTAATTTATTGTTTATAAAATGGTGGTAATGTCGAAATCTTAGTTTTTAAAATATAGTAGTAAAACATCTTGTAGGTTGACCGTAAAACGGTCAGAAAAGCAATTGAAAACGGTTTGTGTGAATTTGTGTGTAGTGGTAAAATAATGGAATGTGTAATAATGCAGTAAGGGGGTTTAATTACTTACGGAAACTTCTATATAAATCGTTTAGGATAAAGAAATTTAAAGGGAAATAATGGGAAGGCAAATAGGTCATCGTATGTAGAATAGTATAATAGCATTTGATACTTTGATTACCAAATGTTTACAAATAATGAAAGTATAGACGTAGTTTGAAATATGATGGTTCGTAAAAGTCGAAATAGGACGATTTTTCTTAAGTGGGTAATTAACCAAAATGAAGTGACTTAAAATATGAGGGTAAAAAGGCGATGAGTTACGGATATAAGTATGAATGAGATAAGTATGTACAAAATTAAGATAATGATTTGAAACTCTTTATATCGCGGCTAACATGCCCCATTAGTGGTGACTATTAAAATGAAAGTGTTTGAAAGTAAAACATGTTTAAGATTTGAAAAAGGATAACCAACGCTAGTGAGTATGCTATAATGATGAATTGTGGGTTATGGGCCCACGGTTAAAGTGTAAAGTTTAAATACAGAAAAGTTGGGTAAGTAAAACGAAGTAAAAATAAAAGTATTAATAATAGTTTAACGAAAATTAGTAAATGCGAGTCATAATGAAAAGTGTAAACACATAGATAGTGTGTGAGTATAATGAATATGTTTAATATACCATATGACGCCTGTTTTAACCAAATAAAATGAATATAACAAAGTGGACTTAAAAGGGGTAAATGGCGTGGATCCCTGGTTAAGGTGTAAGGGTGTGAAATGGTTGATGATCATTCGGGGTAAACGGTTAACAATCCATGGGTTGTTCAAAATCCTAACCAACAGAATTCGAATCACCTAAATCAACATCAGCTTCGAAACACGAATCATTAAGGCAAACTTCTAACATGGCCGATACAAGTAACTCCACTTACAAACTTAAGGTCCATGTTTCCTCATAAATGCTATTATGTCATCTACAACCTCCAATATCCACTTCATATGATCAAACAATCAAAGTATCCATTCCAATCAACGGGTTACTTCCCAAGGCAACTAAGGGTTTTGTCCAACTCATTGGTTTACCTGCGGTGTATACAAGCTTCCTTACAAATGAAGGGGTAGGGGAAAGGTGAGGCATAAGGCTATACCAGAGTGCTCATGATTTAAAAATTTGCTTTCAAATAGTATTCCCAAGCGGAGTTACCAAAATGACATGTTCAAAGTAGTGCATTTTCAAAATAGAGTGCTCAAAAGAATGTACTCCAAATAGTTCTAAATACAGTGTAACAATAGTGTATCCAAAATAGTTTTCAAATTTGTATGCCGATACGATTCGTCTTTGAAATAGTGAAACAAATGTTGACTTTCCAAAATAGTAATCCAAATTGTTTGGCAAGTTAGTGTACCCAAAGTAACATACTCCTAAAATAGTTTTCAAGTAGTATATTAATATAACACGCCTTCAATTGAAGTAACCAAAGTTTAATGTTCAAAATGGTATTCGGAATAGTATGTTAAAATAGCGTTGCCAAAAATAGTTTTCCCGAATAACGTTTTCAAAATATCGTATCAATTTGTATGTACATACTTTTGAAAAATATTGTATCGTAGCTCATTGTTTTATAAAGGTAGTAAAACAGAACATTGGTATCCCTAAAAGGTAAGTAAAAGGGTTAGGTATCCTTCCAAAGATAGGGCTCGGGTTGCTTCATAGTTCCTAAGACTCCTGCTAGGTCACAATCAACCTATTGTATGCTTTCTAGGTCTTGACAAGGTTCATTGGTTGTATCGTCGTGTTATTTNCTTTACAAATGAAGGGGTAGGGGAAAGGTGAGGCATAAGGCTATACCAGAGTGCTCATAATTTAAAATTTTGCTTTCAAATAGTATTCCCAAGCGGTGTTACCAAAATGACATGTTCAAAGTAGTGCATTTTCAAAATAGAGTGCTCAAAAGAATGTACTCCAAATAGTTCTAAATACAGGGTAACAGTAGTGTATCCAAAAAGGTTTTCAAATTTGTATGCCGATACGATTCGTCTTTGAAATAGTGAAACAAATGTTGACTTTCCAAAATAGTAATCCAAATAGTTTGTCAAGTTAGTGTACCCAAAGTAACATACCCCTAAAATAGTTTTCAAGTAGTATATTAATATAACACGTCTTCAATTGAAGTAACCAAAGTTTAATGTTCAAAATGGTATTCGGAATAGTATGTTAAAATAGCGTTGCCAAAAATAGATTTCCCGAATAACGTTTTCAAAATATCGTATCAATTTGTATGTACATACTTTTGAAAAATATTGTATCGTAGCTCATTGTTTTATAAAGGTAGTAAAACAGAACATTGGTATCCCTAAAAGGTAAGTAAAAGGGTTAGGTATCCTTCCAAAGACAGGGCTCGGGTTGCTTCATAGTTCCTAAGACTCCTGCTAGGTCACAATCAACCTATTGTATGCTTTCTAGGTCTTGACAAGGTTCATTGGTTGTATCATCGTGTTATTTCCATCAAAAGATTCATCTTACAAGCGGTATGGAACGGTCATTCTCAGACGACTAGTGATCAATCCCGGTTCATCAACAGAGTGTAAGGTTTTGGGGCGGTGGGGGCTGTAACGTACCCCTAAAAAGTTCATGCTGCAACGTGACCAAAAATACTTTCAAAAACAAAACAAGGCCAAAGAGACCATTTCAAAACCACAACGAAACCCAAAATTTACGAATTCAAGAAATCCAAATTCAAACGAAGCCAAAACCAAATATAAATATTCCAATAACTCGAATGCAAAATCACGTGAACTTGATTGATACCATCAATCCCAAAACATACTAGTGTGCCAAACATGATATCGAACGAGTTAGAATAAGTAGCTCGAATTTAAAACAGTGACCGATCGGGTCTCACCCGACTCGGTGTTAACGAAATTAGATGGTAACGAAAATATCCATATAGACAAAAAGGTGCAACGATTCGAAGTGTCGCTAACTTCGCGAAGTTTCGTGATGCCAGTGTGTCGTGTACATATGCAAAACTTTGCCATTTTCCAAAAATAGAAAAAATCATTTCGAAGCATAATCCTGTTATAACTAATCCCGAATTGATGCAAAATTCATTCCTGAGACGTAGGTGATCAAGCCACGTCCCCACTATCCTTGGTTGATTATAGGTGATCAGTCTACTTTCAACCGAGGGTCGATGAATTTAGTTATGCTCCGCTTAGTTATACTAGTACCATGTCTCTCATTTTAAAATCGTTTTGAAAACCATGACGAGTGTTCAACTCGAAATCAACTAATGCAATTACGCAAGGAAATAACGTAACTCAGTGACATGTGTATTGCATCGACGTAAGCATATAACAATACTTATAGTGAATAACGAAAATGGGGTGAGCATCAATCATCAAGCAACAAGGCACATATCTCATCAAAGATGCAATCAAGTATGGCATCAAATATATCATCAATCATATCATCAATTATAATCACACGCGAGGCATCGGCTTGGCAGGCAGGCACGTTTTGGTCATAGGAAAAATGGTTATAGTCTGGGTTTTAAAAAATTACCAGTTNCATGTGTATTGCATCGACGTAAGCATATAACAATACTTATAGTGAATAGCGAAAATGGGGTGAGCATCAATCATCAAGCAACAAGGCACATATTTCATCAAAGATGCAATCAAGTATGACATCAAATATATCATCAATCATATCATCAATTATAATCACACGCGAGGCATCGGCTTGGCAAGCAGGCACGTTTTGGTCTTAGGAAAAATGGTTATAGTCTTGGTTTTCGAAAATTACCAGTTCTCTATAACCTTGGCTCTGATACCATTCTGTAACACCCTGAAAACCAAATCAGCGGAAGCATACAATTTTAGGGGTGCTACTCGATTGTTATCATAACAAAAGGTACAAAGAACGGTTTTACTTTAACAAGTTTAGAATAAACTTTATAATCGAAAACATTCGATTTACATCATAAAAGATAGTGCGGAAAATATAGGTCCAAGAAGGTTTTTGGAGTCTTCTATGACCAAGCCATGCCCTTTGCCAAGCTCCTCCAGGTTTAATATGCAGCGGCAATATCTAACACCTGAGATAAACATGCTAAAAGTCAACACAAAGGTTGAGTGAATCCATAGGTTTAAAGTAAAGTAATTGATCACAATATTCAAGTTTAATAGAAAGGGGCTACGTTGCTATACGCCCGAGAGGGGATACGTTGTTATATGCCCGAAAATACCACTTCACTAAGCTCATGACACCAAGCGTTAACCAAACTAACACCAGTAACACTGGACTAAAAATAAGTCGACAATAACCGCGGAATTTCATATATACAAATGCCCCCTACGCTAGGTACTGCCAAATACCTAGCCAACCTCAAATATAGAACACCACAATTTGCCTATCCAGCAAAAGGAGTGGGAGGGTCAATTCCTATAGGCCTATATACTATATTCGCGCTCACTCGCAAGTGATTAATGGCTCATGATCTGAGGGACTTAATAGTGGCAAAAATCATACTTAGTGCTTACCCAACAAAAATGGCTACTGCTTCACTCACAGTACCAGCATATATAAGTTTCCAGCTCAATAAACAGTTTTCAAACCATTGTGATCATAGTAAAAACAGAGCATGTATCTCACCCCAAGTAGTTTGCAAAGAAATTAGAATAGATAAAAGTGGGTCCTTGGACTCACCTGAGTACGCAGCAATGCAAGATATCACAACTAGTCTCAACTAGTAAATTATAATGGCCTCAATAGTGTAGGCACAACGGCATCAAGAAAGCACAAGCACAAGGTCATCAAGCACAAGGTCATCAAAAGTATAAGCACAACGGTATTGGATCAGCACAACCTAACGAGTAATATATATCAGAAATAATACTCAAGTAATATATATAAAGTAACGCTCGTCGAATACTTGTGTATTATGAAAAGGTTTTGTTTCCAATGGCGCTAAAAGAAGTAAACAGTTGAAATCTCGTGTGGATCTTAGGAAAATATAGCTTCGATAATAAAACGAAGGATGTTGGTGAAACGAAATCAAACAAATAGAAAGGAATGACGAAAAGATTAGAAAGAATAAACGGGAAGAGAAGAGTATAAAAGAAATAAGATAAAGCAAACAAAAGAAAATATTGATAGATAGTTTCGGCTTTACCCAGTTTTCCCCAAAATAGATGTCAAAACATACACGTTTTGAAAAGCTTTTACATGCACAAACGTTTTAAGTTTATAAAAGATTTTATGAAATCTCGGCATGACCTGCCCGTTTATACAACATTATCCCGAGCCAACAACTCTAAAATATATCCTATTTATCGCTAAATATCACAAGTTATAATATACAATTGGACATATCATTCACGTTAATGTTAGTTGTTTAGATTTATCGACCATTTCGTATTGTTCGTACCAAAGGGTCCATATTGTCCAAATAACCACACCGCAAATCCAATACGTCCAATCCTTGTCCATCACATATATCGTCACAAATGATAATCCGAATCCAAGTCCATGCGTTGCAACAATCCTCTTAATTATAATTAACCTTTAGTTTTATTGTTACATAATTATTAGTCCGTATTTATATTATTTGTTAAGTTATCCCATCTCAAATACTTGCCGAAACCGTATCTATACAAACCAACCAAGTGAAACAACAAGAATAAAAATAACAATACTTGCCGTTACTCACCCGAGTCACAGCTCACTCTTACCCGAGCCGTTGTGGCTCTCGGCCTAAACTAATCCGAGGCCCAAGATATTACAATTCCAACTTAACCTTTAATATACAAATCCCAAACCCTAATAAGTTTTGTAAAAATCATTTTTAACTAATAAATACCTTTTATGAATTTCACAACCCAAAAACAAATACATCTTAACTTTCATTTAATCAAAATAATTTTTATAAACCCCTTTTCAAATCTTAAACTCAATCCGGACCATAAACAAATCCAAACAAAACGGAATCCCAAACATAAACTCTAAATCCGAGTCGACAACAAATCCAATCATCAAACAAAACTAACTAACCCTAGTCCTAAACCCTAGCCTTACCGCGACTCGCCGTGAGTCACGGCTCGGCTGCCAAGACCAAATAACCAAACGGACCCACAAAATCAATCCCAAATCCAACCAAATCAACACCAGTATCAAAGAAGCATCAAAGCAATCACAAAATCATTATCTAACCGAGTTAACGGCCGAGTCAGGGTCAAACCTCATAGATCCACATGAGTTTATGTTTAAAATATTTATTAAAAGGTTTTTATAACAGATTTAACAACAAAAACCATTTATTAAAAGATCTTAAAATTTGGGTTTCGTATAAAAATGAAAATAAGTTAAAGGGAGGCACGTGAGGTTTGTTTTACCGTCGGGGAGTTGGAGAGAGGTGGTGGTGATGTCTCGGTGGTGATGGCAAGCGGTCGTGGCGGCGCGTGGATGGTGTTACACGGCGATTTGAGAGCTAACAAGCTCCAGAAGGGTTGTAAATATATGGATCCATTGATTTGGAGAAGAAAAGGTCTCGCCGGAAAATTTTTCCGGTGACCGGAATCTGCTGGTGTTGCCGGACAGCGGCCGTGGTTGCCAGAAAAGATGGTGTCGCCGGTGATTATAAGAGAGAGAGGGAGAGAAATAAATTTTGAGTGTGTGTGTGTGTGAGTTATGAGAGAAATGGGGAAAAAATGGGTTTATATATTTTAGATGAGGGACCAAATATGAAAATTAAAAAGTGAAGGGCTAAAATGAAAATAAAGTAGAGGGACTAGAAGGGCCAACAAGTAATACTTTTCGTCAAAACGATTCGGGGCTCATTCGACATAGCAAACGGACTCGAAAAATTACAAAACTTCCGTCATTGTTCACGAAATCATTTTTCCAGTAAGATCAAGTATAAACTTCAAAGTTTTTCTCAAACTCAAATTAATTCAATATATTTGGCAAAAGTGATACGATTCGAGTTTTCTAGGTTGTGCCGGCTTGATAAAGGAATAATGCTCACATTAAATGAGATGTTTCACGGTTTTTCAAACCCAAACAAGTTCAAGGAATTTCAAAAGCTAAGGAAGATCGAAAATAAATGTTTTGGCTCGTAAAATAAATTTAGGAAATTTTTCCGGATGTTACAAAAAGACATTGTACTGTTGGAATTTTAGTTGGGTCTTTGACTTCTGGAAATGGGTGTCTGGATAAGGGTGTGTGTTATTATGGTCTATATATGTGTTTGGTTTGCGGGTTAATTGGTTTCGCGCAAAAAATAATTAGCGTATCAGAAACGAGAGGCTCAAGGTACTAGAGTCCTAAACTATCACTGTCATGGTTGATTTAACCATAGTGTGGTGATAAAAGTAGTTTGCCTATTATGCCCTTGAGAATATACCAAAACATGAGCGTTGACCTCGACAAAAGTGGTCAAGGGACGCATTCGGCCTCTAATTCCCAACTTTTGGACGCCACACGACGTTTTTAGAAAGTCAGGGTGCATGGTGATGTTTTGTGGAAAGTTCAGGGACCAACGAAGTATTTTACTCTTATATTAATTTGAACGGTTAGTGTACAACCCAAACCAACAAGTTTATTTGTAAGATGGTATCAAATAAGTGTATAACAACCACAATGAAGAGACGACAACCAAAAATAAAATAAAATAAAATAAAATGATTAAAATAATTAAAAAAAATTTATATCTCAAAGAAACCCTAATGTCTAATAGTCCTATACTCCTATCTATTACTCCCTCCGTCCCAAAATTATTATCCAGTTTGAATTTTCAAAGTCAAATTGGTTAACTTTGACCATAAACATATCTTTTTTGTTATATAATATTTGATTAAAAATTATATCATTGAAAAGTATACTTAAAACCCAATCCATTTATATATTTTGCATCAATATTATATAACACCCATAAAAATATTTAATGTCAAAGTTGAAGAAGAAAGACTAGAAAAGTCAATAGTGGACAATAAATTTGACACGGAGGGAGTAATTGTTTATTGTCCAGGAAGAGTCACACATCTTATCTAAGTTTGTAAGATGGTATCAACAAGTTCCCTTTTTATTTATTTTTATTTTATTTTATTTTATTTTATTTTATTTCTTTTCTTGCATTTTCTGGATTAAAAAAAAAATAAATAAATAAAAAAACAACGCAAAGGTCTATATCTCTTCTAATTTTAATAAAAAGTACTGGAGTTCAAATCATTTACTAGTATAAAAGTAGAAAAGAAAATAGAGAGAAAAAAAAATCAAAAGTCCACCTAAGGAAGAGTAGTCAAACTTGCTAACAATAATAATAATAATAATAATAATAATAATAATAATAATAATAATAATAATAATAATAATAATAATAATAATAATAATAGTAACAACAATAACAATAACAATAATAATAATAATAACAATAATAATAATAACAATACATTAGTAATAGTAATAATACTAGTAATAATAATAGTAGTAGTAATGATAATAATAATAATAATAATAATGATAATAATGATAATAATACAAATAATAATGATCATAATGATGATCATAATGATGATAATAATGATAATAATAATAAAAATAATGATAATGATAATAATGATAATAATAATAAAAATAATGATAATAATAATAATAATAATAATAATAATAATAATTGTAATAATAATAATAATAATAATAATAATAATAATAATAATAATAATAATAATAATAATAATAATAATAATATCTCTCCTATTTACTACGGCGACGAAGAATCAAATTATCACTATATTTATTCCTTTTTCTAGTTCTTTTTCCAAGTGCAGGATAACCCCAAGGGGTTGTGGGTTATTTTTCTACCAATTGGGGCCCTTCCTTCACCACCCCCATGTGGATGGTCTACAAGGTTCATAACTACTCCTCTTACTACAGGGCGCTTACCGAGCCAACGCTTAGATCCGGCTCTACCCAAACTATTCTGGTTCACCCCAACATTCCCCACTTGTCCGACTGTTACTGAGCAGTTTTTGGATATCAAACGGACCTCCCCAGAAGGTAATTTTAATGTGGCCGATTTTCCTTCTTTTGCAATCAGTTTCGCTACAGCACCCGCTGCTCTAGCTAATTGTCCACCCTTTCCAAGTGTGATTTCTATGTTATGTATGGCCGTGCCTAAGGGCATATCGGTTTAAGTAGATTCTTCTTTTTTATCAATCAAAACCCCTTCCCAAACTGTACAAGCTTCTTCCAAAGCATACGGCTTTCTGGATGTAGATGGTGATATCTATACTATAATGAAGTACCACCAATAATAATAATAATAATAATAATAATAATAATAATAATAATAATAATAATAATAATAATAATAATAATAATAATTATTATTATTATTATTATTATTATTATTATTATTATTATTATTATTATTATTATAAGAATAATAACAATAATAATAATAATACTTCATAGTTTTTTTTATTTCTCTTTTCCTTCTTTCTTCTCCACTTGCTAATATTCCGGCGATACTGTTTTTTGGTAAGGCTACGTTAACAGGTCCAACAACAACAAGAAAATAAAAAGAGCCACAATCTTTCAAGTTTCCAAGGTGGTTCTCGGTAGTTTTTTAAGGTAGGTCCTAATTTTTTGTTAATATCGTTCTAAAGATTTTCGGCGTCTATGGTGGTTCCGGAGAACCACCTACGAGAAGCATAGGCCCGTCTTTGCAAGGAATGAGCACACAACGATAGTCAAACAAAAACAAAAAAAGAAAACAAAAGAAACCAAAACGACACATGTTGGTGTCATTTAGTTGTAGAAAAAGTTTCCTCTTTTTCCGTTTCTATATTCCTTGAGAAAGGAAAGATTTTTCTTCTCTAAAGAAGAGTTGAGAATTTTGAAAACTCGTTTAGTTGGAGTTATATTTTCCTTTTCCAAAAATGATAAGAAGATTACCTCAAATTGCAACGGTGGCGACGATGGCGGGCGGTGGCGGCGACGGTGGGCGATGGAGGATGACACGAGAGATTAGGAGTAGAATGGTGTATGTGTTTTTTTTTTTTTTGGAGTTGAGATATAAAAACGAGAAAGAAAAAAGTGAGAATGATATAAAGAGCTTTTCAATTTCTCATTTAAATTTGTTCAAAAAAAATTTCTTAGTTAAAATTTAGAAAATGAGAATTTCATTTTTTTCAAAATTGTTGGAAAAAGGTGTGACTAAACGGATTTTCATTTTTTCATTTTCACATGAAAATGTTCCTAGAAAAATGAGATGTTTTTCACCAACTAAACGCACCCTTAGTTTTTCCCATATCGAACCACAATATTAATTGCTATCCAATGACATAATAAACATCACATTAGTACATTACCAATCTAGTACAGGTGGGTTTGGCTAATCAACTTGCACCATTCTTGCTCGTATAGTCTAGTTCTTATTCGAAAGTATGTATGAATTGTTTTAGTAACACTTGACTTGGCCTCTTTTGGTTACTTCTACGACTTATTTGCATACATTTTTGTTATTAAATCACTCACATGACATTACTAATAAGTTCTTCATTCAAGGGGTAGGCATATAAGATATAACTCCTCCGATGCTCTTGACATTCGCATCAAGAGGAGGCAAGTTGTACTCAATGTCGTGCTCTCTAAACACCCTTATCATCTCTAAGATCAATTCACTTCTTCTTTCCCATCGCTGTGTCATGTCATGATGATTTACCACATGTTTTGGCCATAACACCATGTTCAACCTGTTCATGTGCTCGACACCCTTCACAACTATTCTTACGTCATCAAACCAGTAATAGCTCTTTTGGCCGACATACCTAATATAGATAACATGACATAATTATATAGCATATAGAAAATTTAGGCGGATGGATATATTAGGTACTAGATGTAACACAAAGTTGTACGTTCATCGCCATTTTCCTTAGATGAGAGGAGAGCCCAGCCTAATGTTGACTTTTAAGGTCAAACTTATTGATATTCAATGTTCAAAATCCTGAAATAATATGTCTGAATAACCACTTAACTGGAGAGAAACAATGAACCCCAAGAATGAAAATACACAATACACACAAATGTTCCAAGTTTTAGCTTTTAGTAGTAGTTTCAAAGTTGACTATTCTTTTAAATTTGACCAAAAAGTCAATGTTGATTTTATTGGGAACACAGTATTGAGTCTGATATCATGGGCTGCTAATTCCTACCCGTTATTAAGTTGCTTGGGGCATAACAAATATCAGCTACGTACCCATGGAGGTGTAGTGATTTGGACTTAGCATCTCCTAGCGTTATTGATTGTTTGGTTTTGTATGTAGAATTAACAAGGACATCAAGAGTTTAAGTGGAAAGCATATTGATATCTAGTCTAACTAGAATCATGAGCCTCTCATATGTCCCTTACTCCTCAGTTGTATGTTACTATTACTAATAACTCCTTTCATTGTTTTAGAATTATGTTAAGGTTATTAGGGGTGTTGTTTGACTTAGGATCAAATAAGAAGAAAACTTTAAATAAGAACGATGAGAAATAACTATAACTACACAATTGAAATGCATTAACTTAAATTATATGCATCTTTAATCTTTTAGATGCATCATAATATATTTTTTAGCTCAAATTAGATGCATATACATATATTAGATGAATTTAATCAAGTTAAGTGAATCTTATGTATTTTTCGTCTTCTGGGTGTCAAATGTGTTGCTATTTGTATCGTTTTCACTTCAAAATCACTTTTGAAACTAGATGCATCTAAATGAATATAAATGCATCTAATTCAAATAGATGCATCTCAAATGTTTGGTTATAGTTATTTCTCATTCTTCTCATTTAAGTTTTTTTCTCACTGGATCTCTACCCAGTGTTGTTTTCGGGGCGTTAGGGGTTTGGAGCAAAAGCTAAAATTTGCAAGTAAAAAGAGAATGCAAGTTGGGCCATACTCTTTGATTCCGTTTTTCATTTTTTCGATCTTGTCCCATGGCGTATAAATGTTGATGGAGAAGTTGATCTCATCACCCATTGCAGGACTGCGACTGTAATTACCAATTGATTTGGTAGCCAACAGGCTGTTTGGGTATATAATTTTCTGGTTGTCTTGTTTCATGAACACAGTTGTCAAAATACTTATCTCGTCCACTATCATCTGAAACCATAAAAAACAAGTGCCTTAAGCTACCATATCAAAACCAGTGTTCTAAAAGGCGCGCTAAGGCGTCGCCAAGGCGCGAGGCGTGGCCTCGCGGCCATGAAATGGACCATAGCGGCTGCTCTAGGCGTGGCGTGGAAAAAGGCGAGAAAAGGCGCCCCTTTTGATAAGGCGTGTCGAGCCTTTTTGAACCAGGTTTTTTTTTTTTTTTTTTTTTTTTTTTTTTTTTTTTTTTTTTTTTTTAATAACTATTTTGAACCAGTATTTGGAATTTGGGCTATTTCGTATTTGGGTCTAGTAAATATATAATAAGTATTAGTCTATGTCTAATATAGTAGTATAAATGTATATGAAATATGATACTATAACATAAATGATAAATCTATAAATATTTTTTTGCCGCCTTAGTCACGCCTTAAAGAACGCCATGGCTCGTAAGGCATGAGGCGTGGCCATGCCGCCACGCCTCACGCCATTTATAACCTTGATCAAAAGATAGTAAATGTTTTTATTTGAACTGTTCAAGCTAATAGCCAACCCAAATCGACTCATACAACAATAAA
Organism: Artemisia annua; assembly: GCA_014162995.1. Classification (NCBI taxonomy): domain Eukaryota; kingdom Viridiplantae; phylum Streptophyta; class Magnoliopsida; order Asterales; family Asteraceae; genus Artemisia; species Artemisia annua. Next base: position 75,408 of record LBNU01038662.1, read on the forward strand.
TGGGTAGAAATTGCAACATCTAACAAAAGGACGAACGATTATTAATAAATTACCTGAGTGCCGTCCACTTCACAGCGATCACCAACATCATAGAGATGCATTATGAACAAAAATACAATCGACTCAAATATTGTCTTCCCAGTGGTACCAAATACGTATGCACCTAAAGCGAGTTGGGTTGTGACAAATATCAAGAACTGTGTAACCGGGGCACCACAGATTGTTGGGTCACTGAAATTACCCAAGCTTTCCTTAACTAGGATTTGAACATAAAATAACCTAAGTGTTAGATTCCCTTAAACGTAATCAAGTCACTAAGTGAACAGTCACTCAGTGAGTCATCTTTAGGATGTTTAGAACAAGCCTAACGAAGAAAGGTTTTCCATTCAGTGAGGCGGACTCTCAGTGAGTGGCATCTAAGCCAAAGAAGAAGATGATGGATTCAGTGAGTGATGACAATAGCTCACTGAATCCCCAAGTCTCCTCACCAACTATGAAGACTGAAAAGCTACCTGAAGACTGAAGAATAGGCGGGCTTGGGAGGGAAATTTCGAACTGTTCTAATAAAGTGCTTTATCTCTTTATAAGTCAAACTTTCCTTATTTGGCTACAATCCAGCCTATGCCTAAAAAGGTTATCTGTCTTCTAACCCAATATGGGTTGCTTTCAACAGTAAACAAGATCTTCTAAAGATTTATCTTATGAAGTCATTAATCCATTGGAAAATATTATGTATTATACTTGTGTATAAATAGGATCATAAAGAGGAGAAAAGGTTAAGTTTGTGTAATTAATGCTTAGACATTCACAAACCCTTTTCTCCTCCAAAGAACATACTTGTACTCGGGATAGCTCGATTGTACCTTAGTTGTCACTTAAGCTTAGCTTAAGTTTAGCGAGGAGAAATACACCACACTTGTCATTTCAATCCCAAGTGTTTATTCCGCAAACACTTGGGTATAATTCTTTGATTCATGTCTAATAAGAATTAAACGTTGAAAAATATTGTGTCTATTTGCTTTTACGTTTTATTCTTATATCCTTTTTATCAAATAACTTCATTACATCATTAATCCATAATACATGTCTTCGATTAACTTTCTAGTTGATTTAACCGTGTAAACGGGACCAACAAGTGGTATCAGAGCCAGGTTTATAAAACTTTCTTCAAAACCACAGAGTGCTCAAAGTTTTTAAAATCAAGATCCCAAAATGGCTGAAAATGATGTACCCCAACTAGTCAATAAAAAGGGAGGAAGCTACTCTGCTACTGCTCCCCGACTTGAAGTTGGTAAATTTAACAAGTGGAAAAAGCGAATGCTTTGCTACCTGAATAGGATGGAACCTTATTACATTAAGCTCATTAATGAAGGTCCATATATCCCAAAAACAGCTGAAGGTTTAGTTAAACCTGAAGGTCAGTGGACTATAGATGAGAGGAGGGTGATCAACCAAGACCAACGCCTAAAATGCATCATTATATCATGTCTTCCTGACGATATAATGGAATCAGTCATAAATTTTCCTACTGCCCAGCAGACTTGGACTGACTTGGTTTANTAACAAGTGGAAAAAGCGAATGCTTTGCTACCTGAATAGGATGGAACCTTATTACATTAAGCTCATTAATGAAGGTCCATATATCCCAAAAACAGCTGAAGGTTTAGTTAAACCTGAAGGTCAGTGGACTATAGATGAGAGGAGGGTGATCAACCAAGACCAACGCCTAAAATGCATCATTATATCATGTCTTCCTGACGATATAATGGAATCAGTCATAAATTTTCCTACTGCCCAGCAGACTTGGACTGACTTGGTTTATAGCTATGAAGGTCCCTCACATACCAAGGAAAACAGGGTCATGGACCTGAAACTTGAGTTCAACACTTTCAGGGCCAAAGACACTGAAAGTCTCTCAGAAACCTATACTCGCTATAAGACCCTCCTAAATGAACTGACCAATGATGGTGTCACCTTGTCCAAGCATGAGATCAATGTTGGCTTTGTCAATAGTCTCCCTGAGAAGTGGTTAAACTTCTCTCAGGGTATGAGAAATGCTAATAACCTTCAAAATCTTGAGCTTTCTGAAATCTTTGGAAAATACCTCTATGAGGATAACTTAATCTCAAGAAGATATCCTGAGACTAAGAAAGCTCAAGAAATGAAAAAGACCCTGACTGCTTCACCCATATCCACTGCTTTCTATTCTAACTTTATTGTGCAGGACTACCAAGAAAACTCAGATGATGAGCCTGATGAAAGAAATAGTGAGGAGTACTTGAATGATTTGCAAAATGAATTTCAAGAAAGAGCTCTCCTTGCTAACTCAAAACGTTTTATCAAAAGAAACAAAACTTTTTCAAATGCAAAACCAAATGAGAATGTTGAATGTTACAAATGTGGTAAAAGAGGCCATTTTGCTAAAGATTGTTTCTCAAAAACTCTTTCAGAACCATCATACAAATTTTCAGGAAATCACTCCTTAGGAACTGGCAAATTTCAACCCAAAATGTTTCAGTCTCCTCAATACTTTCAAAATCACATAGAGAAAAGTTCTCAAAAAGATTTTGAAGCAAAGTATAGGAAAGCAAAAGCCAAGCTTGCCTTTCTTGAAGCTGCTCCCTCAAACTCTTAGTCTCCTCAAGCTAGCAAACCTACTCAGAATAAAAACAAAGGGCTGGTTTCTGAGACATATGACTGGGATGAGGAAGAAGTATCTTCAGAGGAAGAAGAAGTTCATGTCAGTGCACTGATGGCACTCTCAGATGACAACAAGCTTGCAGTTGGCAAAAGCAGTGCCAGAAATGGAGAATGGGTCAACATCACCATGAAAAAGGTAAACATTTTACTTTCTATGGATGATGAATCAGATTGGCAATCTTATATGAACTATATCAATGTTGATCTTAAGTATGTTGAAGAGCAAAGGTTAAATCTGTTTTCAAAGTTTAACAAACTCTCATATGAATTAAATAAGTGTAGGGATGAACTTCTTGTTTTAAAACAAGCTAAGCTTGAAAATGTTACACTTCAAATTCAAAATACTGAACTTGTAAAACAAAACCATGCTCTTCAAGAAGAACTTAAGAAAGAAAAAGATGTCATAGAAAGCTGGACCAAGAAAAATCCTAGAGTCTATGAAACTGTCAGTCTCAACCCTAGTACCAAAAGGAAGGTAATAGGAGAAGATCAACTTCCTGAATCCTCTGATGGGACTCCAAGTCAAAGGATTTTCTTGCCTGCTGGCACATTTCTTGCAAAAGAGATGAATCCTAAGTCAAAGGACTGGATTGAAAGACCCAGTCCTGAAGGCAATATGCCTAATTTTGACACAGGAAAGATCTTGATGCCTGAAAGTCAGGCCATTAAGGAGTTACTTGGAGTCACTGACAATGCCAGCAGTGCTGATGATGTCAGTGAATCTGAATCAATTACACAAACTCCTTTACCACCACTGAAAGTGCTTCAGGGGGCTGAACCTTGTTCTAACATAGGACCTCTTGTCTACTCTCAACACTCTCCCAAGGAGAAGGTTGGATTAGGCACAACGATTCTGAAAAACCCCAGTTCTAAACAAAACAAGCAAACTGCAACTCCCACTGAAGCTTCAACACCTTCCATCTCTACTGAGATTAATAATGCCAGCACTGAATCTAAGGTTGATCAGTTGGCTGAACTAGTCAGGAAGCTGAGTGAAAAGCTGGAATCAAATGATAAAACCTCATCTAAGGATAAGGAACCAACTTCAGCTTCCTCTAGTACAACAAAAACAAAGTCCATCAAAAAGCCACTCAAGAGGTGTGAGTTATGTAGTTACACAAACCACAACACTGATAACTGCTACAGAATCCTGTTTTGCATGATATGCAAACAAGAAGACCATAGGACTTCTGATCACATCTCTTTTGTCACATCTTTGAAAAATCAAGCAAACTACAAAGCTCAGGCTCACAAGTATGCTTCAACATCAAAGCAAACCCTGAAACCTAAAGCTGTGCCTCTTAAACCTTGCTGTGATATATGTGGAGATCCTTCCCATGATGCTTCAGGACATGATAATGTCATCAAGGCTAGAAGAGGACTGACAACAAATGTCTCTCAGCCATCTGAGTCCTCTTCAAGCTCAAGATGCACAATTTGTGGAAGCAAAGTCCACTCCACCACTGATCATGAGTCCATTAATAAGTTTAAGAAATCCTTGAGGCCCAAACCCACTAAAAGGTGGGTCAATAGAAAGAACTAATTCAGTTTACTATTTGTGCAGAAACATGCGAGGGAGCCTGTGTGGCATCTAGACAGTGGATGCTCAAGAAGCATGACTGGTGTGAAGCAGTATCTGCACAAATACATAGAAGAACCAGGACCCAAGGTAGTATTTGGTGATAACTCATCAGCTCCCACTGAAGGTTATTGGTCAGTAAACTGCAATGGTATAGTTTTTACTAGGATAGCTTATGTAAATGGACTCAAGTACAATCTCATCAGTGTTAGCCAACTATGTGATGCAAAATACATAGTTCAGTTTGATGATAAGAGAGGAACCATCTTTAATGCCAACAAAGAAGTTATGTTGATTGCACCAAGAAGAGATGATGTCTATGTCTTAGACATGTCAACACTCACTCAGAATGGAACTTGCCTTTTTACAAAGTCAAGTGAGGCAATCAACTGGCTATGACATAAAAGACTCTCTCATCTCAACTTCAAACACATCAACAACCTAGCCAAACAAAACAAAGTTCTTGGCTTGCCCTCACTGGCGTTTTCCAAAGACAAACCTTGTTCAGCATGTGAAAAGGGAAAACACCATAGGGCCTCATTCAAAACCAAACAAAATTTCTCAATCAAATGCTGTCTTCACCTTCTCCACATGGATCTCTTTGGACCTGTCAGTCCAATGTCCATTCACCATGAGAAGTATACCTTGGTTATAGTGGATGAATACTCAAGATACACTTGGGTTTACTTCCTGACCAAGAAGAGTCAGGCAGCTGAGACCATCATGTCCTTTGTCAGAAACATTGAAAACCAAAATGACATCAAAGTCAAACAAATCAGAACTGACAATGAGACTGAATTCAAGAATCAGGACCTTGAGTGTTTCTGTGATGAGAAAGGAATTGCTCAGAACTTCTCTTCACCTTACACTCCTGAACAAAATGGAGTGGCTGAAAGGAAGAACAGAACACTCATTGAGGCAGCTAGAACAATGCTGAATGGCTCAGTCTTCTCAAAACATTTTTGGACTGAAGCAGTCAAAACAGCATGCTACACTCAAAATAGGTCCATCATTGTCAAAAGACATAACAAAACCCCTTATGAAATATTCAAGGGTAGAATCCCTGACATCAGCTACTTTCATGTATTTGGGTGTCCTGTGTTTATTCATAATCACAAGGATCACCTAGGCAAATTTGATGCCAAGGCTGATGATGGATATTTCTTAGGTTACTCACTGGTCTCCAAAGCCTTCAGGGTGTTTAACACTAGAAGACAACAGACTGAGGAAACCTATCACATCACCTTTGATGAAAGCACTGAAGCCATTCAGTCTTCTAACTCTTCAGTTGAAGAAATTGGGATTGATGATTCATCAAGATATCCTCCTGATGAATATCATCCTGAAAACAACTCTTCCACACAATATCAGGTTGATGCAGATTTCTCATACTACATCATCCCTCACAACCTTCCTTATCCTACTATCAGTGAGTTTGTTGAAGCTCAACAAGCACAAAATCAGATATCTCATATTGAACCTGAGAATCTAGAAATTGTTGAAAATGACATTCAAAATGAATTCACTGAAGACCAAACCCCTGTGGAACCTCAGGCACCTACACCTGAACCCACTCCACCTCCAAATCAGGCCTCAACAAGCTCAAATTCCTACCCCAGACCTCAAGAAAGATGGTCTAGACACCAACACATTGAGCTTGTCAACATCATTGGTGAACCTGTCTTTGAGGGAATGCTCACTAGAAGGATGGCTGCCAAACTTACTGCAGCCTCAGCCAATGAATGTCTGTATGTTGGGTTCATCTCAACCATCGAACCCAAGACAGTGAAAGAGGCCATGAAACATCCAAGTTGGGTTCATGCCATGCATGATGAACTTGAACAATTTGACAAAAATGATGTCATGACCCTAGTTGAATGCCCTCAGGGTGTTTATGTGATTGGCATGAAATGGGTGTTCAAGAACAAAACTGATGAAAATGGCATTGTGGTCAAAAACAAAGCAAGGCTTGTTGCCAAAGGCTACAATCAACAGGAAGGAATTGACTATGAAGAAACCTTTGCCCCTGTTGCTAGAATGGAAGCCATCAGGATCTTCCTTGCTTATGCCTCTTACATGAACTTCAAAGTTTACCAAATGGATGTCAAGAGTGCATTCCTAAATGGTAAACTTAAAGAGGAAGTTTATGTTCAACAACCTCCTGGATTTGAAAGCTATGAGTTCCCTAACCATGTTTGCAAGCTTGACAAAGCTCTCTATGGTCTTAAGCAAGCTCCTAGGGCATGGTATGATACTCTCTCAGCCTTCCTAATCCAGAACAAATTTGTTAGGGGACGAATAGACAACACACTATTCATCTACAGGACAAAGGAAGATGTGATCTTGGTTCAAGTGTATGCTGATGACATCATATTTGGCTTAACAAGCTACAAACTGTGCAAACAGTTTGAGAAACTGATGACAAAGCAGTTTGAAATGAGCATGATGGGAGAACTCACATACTTTCTTGGACTACAAATCAAACAGACTGATTAAGGAATCTCCATCAGTCAAGAAAAGTACATCAAGAACACACTGAAGAAGTATGATCTCAGTGACTGTGCTTCAGTCAAAACCCCTATGGTCCCTCCAAACAATCTTGGTCCTGATCTCACAGGTAAATCAGTGAATCAGACCATGTTTAGAGGAATGATAGGCTCATTGATGTATCTCCTAGCCACAAGGCCTGATATTCAATTTGCAGTATGCTTATGTGCAAGATATCAGTCTGACCCAAAAGAATCACATCTCACTACTGTGAAAAGAATCTTGAGATACCTTAAAGGAACTTCAAACCTTGGTTTGTATTATCCTAAGTGCTCAGGATTTGATCTCAAAGGTTACACTGATTCAGACTATGCAGGCTGTAACATGGATAGGATAAGTACCTCAGGATCCTGCCAATTCCTTGGAGGAAAACTGGAATGTTGGAGTACAAAGAAACAATAGTCAGTAGCTATGTCTTCAGCTGAAGCAGAATATGTAGCTGCAGCTTCCTGTTGTGCAAATGTACTATGGATGAAAAGTCAACTCAGTGACTATGGCATCCATTACAAAAGTGTCCCTATCTTTTGTGATAATACCAGTGCAATTGCCATTTCCAACAACCCTGTCTTACATCAAAGAACCAAACACATTGATATAAGATATCACTTCATCAGGGACCATATCATGAATGGAGAGATTGAATTACACTTCATCCCCACAGAATATCAGCTAGCTGATATTTTTACTAAACCTCTGGATGAGCCCACTTTCACAAGACTGAAAGCAGAATTGGGCATGTTGGACATTGACAGTCAAGACACTGAGTAAATGTCTTCCAACATATTGTTCTCTTCAAGGTCCCTGAACAACCCTCAGTGAGTTACATGACCCAAAATAAACTCACTGATGACTCATCTTCTCAGGGTGCCCAAGACACCACTGAAAGCATTCAATGCTTTAACTAAATGCTCTAAGTATTTAGTTAGTAAATGTCCTAGGTTGGTAACTGAATTCTCATTTAATATAGGAATATATGTCTTTTACCTTTCTGGCATCCACATCTTGGGCCCCCACATCATCACCAGTTATCCCACTTGGCATTAACTGCTCTCTCTCACATAAAATATCTTGGGATATTTTAATACCTACAAAAGTGCCTTTTGCAGAACTGCGCAACTGTTCAAATGAACAGGTGCGAAAATTATGGGGAAGTGGAGTGGTGGCATTTAATGTGGACTTCAAATGGTTTATATATTTTGATTTTCAAAATCATATAACCTTTTGGAATTCGCAACCCTAATCCACAACTCTATAAATACTTCCCCTTCTTCTTCACAACAAAAACACACACAAACTTTAACAAAACTCTGTCAAAATCTTTTGAAGAAAAATTGTGTGTATCTGATGTGAGTATTTTAGAGTATATTTTTCCAAAGAAATATTCGTGAGAATAATTCTCGGGTCGTATCCCAACGAAGGTTTGACGGCGTTTTCGACGTAACGAATGTGCTCGTGTGTAGTGAATGGTAAAATATAGTTTTGATTGGATTTTGGAATTATTCTACAATTGACATGAAAATAAACTAAGGATGCAATATGTACAAGCATGTAAAGCACGTAATCAAATAACGCAAACGTAAACTAAAAATAACGTCTAATTAGCAAACTAAAACGCGAATGCTAAGCTATACTAAACCTACGGGCTCAAATGAAATTTCTAAATCTTAAAAATGATAAAAGAAAATTTTAGGAAAAAGAAAAATATTTTTTTGACTTTTTATTTATTTAATATGAATTAAAAACTATTTTTGTATTTTTACTTAATAAAAGAAAACTAAACTAATTATAAAATAAAAGATTTATTCTACAAATTTATTTTATAAAAATCTTATTAAACTGAAATGAAATTTAGAAATAAAATCAGAAACTATTTTTTGTATTTTTGTGATTTATTTTGAAATTAAAAATGATTTATTATTCTAAAATCTATTTAAAATTCAAAAGAAATAGTAAAACAATTCAATTAATTCTGAAATTTTTAGGAAAATTCTAAAATCTAATTTTAAATCTGAGAAAAATAATAAAAGTGAAAAATAAGTCTGAAAAGTGCTTATTGGGCTTAAGAGAGCTTATTGCAAGTGCTTATTAATAAGCACTTGCAACAAAACTTGATAAAACTAATACAGAAGGTGTATAGTACTTATTTATACTCAAACAAAATGAAATCAGATCACTANACTTTTTATTTATTTAATATGAATTAAAAACTATTTTTGTATTTTTACTTAATAAAAGAAAACTAAACTAATTATAAAATAAAAGATTTATTCTACAAATTTATTTTATAAAAATCTTATTAAACTGAAATGAAATTTAGAAATAAAATCAGAAACTATTTTTTGTATTTTTGTGATTTATTTTGAAATTAAAAATGATTTATTATTCTAAAATCTATTTAAAATTCAAAAGAAATAGTAAAACAATTCAATTAATTCTGAAATTTTTAGGAAAATTCTAAAATCTAATTTTAAATCTGAGAAAAATAATAAAAGTGAAAAATAAGTCTGAAAAGTGCTTATAGGCCTAATAAGCAGTTTGGGATAAGTGCTTATTAATAAGCACTTATCCCCTAAAAGTCTAAAACTTACACAGAAGGTCTAAAGTACTTCAAATAAGCTATTAAAACTCAGATCAGATCAACAATCACACAGGAACATCCAAATGGAACATTAAGCAGTTTAGCATAAGCACTAACATTAAGCATATAAGCTTTGAAAAAAACCAGAAGCTAGAAAACAATGTAATACACTTCTATAAGCTCAAAACTACTCAGAAAATGCAAATATGCTAAGATTACAAGCAAAGGAAGCTCAAATCAGTTTCCAAATATTATGACAGAAATGCAGACAAAGTCCCTACTTTAAGCATCAAAATAAGCACTACAATAAGCTGTTAAATGTGAGATTAGGGGGCAAAATGATGTTCACCAAGCAAAGAACACAAAATATGCAAAAGCCCTAATTCTAACATACTAATTGACATCTAATTTGATGCAAATTCGGCTAGGAAAACAGGTCAGAATTAAGATAGCATGCAGTTGACTTTTTTTTGTTTCACCTAAAGTTTGACTAATGCTAATTTTAACGGCTAAAATCTATTACTAGGTGTTGTATTAACTAGTTCAAACACTGAAAACACAAGTACTAACACTAAATGAAAAAATTGAGCAAGATCACCATGACAGTTAACAAAGAAGCAGGCAGTAAGGAAATTCAAGCTAATATTGACTTTTAGTGTTAAGGCCACTATTATATCAACTTCTATACCCCATCTTACCCTATTACAGAACACAAATGCAGAAAACAAAGCAAACTAACAACTAAATCACATAGATCAATGATAAACCAAACATTCCCATAAGCAACAGATTATGCTATCAAATGCTTTACTCAGCTAACAATTCATGAACAAATGGTCTAACTAATTACAATAACAGCAATAGAAGCTAAATCAACCATGAAAATCATCAACTAACAACTAAATCTCAGAATATCATATCTATCAAAAATCACAGAACCAATAATCAAATCAGACGTGATATCAATATAAGAAGCTAAATCAATCATCAATTGCAACAAATAAAAACAGTAACTCAGAAATGCCAATCTCACATAACCAAAGCAGTAAATGTAGCCATAACATGGCAGTTTATGAAGCCGTAACATGTAAGATTATGTAAACTACTATCAAATAGAACGATTAACTACCAAGCTGCTATAAGATGAACAAACAAAACTAAATATCACAGTAATCAAGCAAGTAATATAGATCTACTCTAATTAAACTAGAAATTGAAATATGAAGCCGAAATGAAACTTGAGAACTTACAACATCCAATTCCCTAACTGAAATAGGGTATCAAACTGAGCTAAAGCCAAGCCTATCTTTATGACAGGCTCACAACATCTCTGCAACCATATTGCACCACCAGAAACCAGAAATCTTCATCATCAATACTATTTTACTTTTGTTGACCAGAGGATATTGAACAATTTTTAAGCAGTAACAAAAAAAATAATCTCACTACAAGCTTTATCAAGCTTAAATGAGCTTTTGAGAACAGGAATTAAAAGAGTATGAAACCTTAACTGAACTTTATGAAAACTTTGAATTAAATTGCATAAGAATGAAAACTGAATTTTATTTAAAAAGAGATTACAATACAATTCTTGAGAAAATTAATAGCAGGAATCTAAAAATCTTAATAAGCTGAACTATTACACTAAAATAAGCTACACACTACACTACACCTACTCCTAAAGCTAACCAACCAAATTCGTGGGTGAGTGGTCTTCTATATATAGCCTGAGTGAGAGTGAGGAGCGTCTTCAGAAGCCTCTAGAAATGGTATCCACCAAGAATATACTCCCTTAGATCCCTTGTGATACTAGATAACCAATCACAGCCTTCCAAGTCCACCTGGTGACGCGTTCAGTCCATTCAGCTGCTGCCACGTGACATTCCCTTGTGTCAGAGGGTGTCAGAAGTATGGGAATTGACCTTCGTGCCCTTAATTACGGTTAAAATGAGGTGGGTGTGGTTAATTGTAGTGAAAGGTAATTAGGGTTCTTGTGCTATTTGATTTGGGGGAAAAAGGGATAGTACGGGGTTAAAATGGGGGAGGGAGTTATATTTTTCTATTATTGTTTAATGGTTGGGTCGGGTAAAAATAATTGAGTGTTGGGCTTTGGGTTATGGAAATGGGAGTGGGCTGGTTTTAGTATTATAAGGAAGTGTGCTTTGGATTTAGATGTAAAGAGTTGGATAAAAGGTGTGGGCTATAAGATTTGGCAGACTTTAGTTTATATAGGATTTAGGATAAATAAAATCCAAGGACCAAAGTTGTAAATTTATAAAGCACAAGGACCCATCTTGATAATCTCTGAAATATACTTCCAAGGGCTAATCTTGACACATTATTGAATTCGAGGGTCTTTGATGATAAAAATCTTCCCTGACTCCGGCTTTTCACGCTCTTTCCAAATCTCATGCTCGTTTCGTCGTTTTTGCCTCGTTTTTGTCCATTTCACACATATCCATACCTGCACATTTAAAAACGCAAAAACAATGTATATTTGGCATTTATAGTCGGGTTTTTGGTCGTTTTGGTCCAATATTTAGGTATAAAGGTATGTGTAAATACACACATACCAAAATCCCCCAGACTAAGGTATTGTCGTGTCCTCACGCAATGTAATCACATCACATTCTCAAGATAAATAATTTAGAAACTCTTTCTACTAACTTTGAAAAGTAGCAAGAACGTTCAAAAGAGATTCAAAATCATTTATTCCTATAAATGCCCCGTTTACCCATTTTATTCCACTTACTAACTCTACACTAATATTTATGTACTTTTCACTTTATTCATATGACGGCATGTTAACTTTCATTATCTCGTGATAATTATTAGGTTCATCGAGTAGAAACACAATTCATAGAATAGTGACCAAAAGGATAAAATTCGTCATCCTTGATTTTTCACAAGTCCCCAAACTAAGCTTATGAACGAGATCACCGTTTACTTACAAGTTAGATGTCAATACTACTCATCGTAGTTACTTGTGAAACCTCTCGTTCCCAAATCTTAGTGTATCTAGAATTTTTTAGATTAAGTTGAGAAATGAATTGCTTCATATATTCTCGTTCCAACATGAATTAGTCCGATAAAGATACCAAGAATTCTAACGCTAAGTAGTTAGCAATCTTCTCTTAAGAAGGTTTGCTCAAAAAAATGAGGTCCACATCAAGGATACTGGATACATACACAAAGACTTTGGAATACATCGAAATAGACATAAGTTGGAGAGTACCTTCACGTGCACCTCATGCGCCCGATCTAGGATCATTCGCATGCACCTCACGTGCTACCAACTTTAGTCTTAACACTTAAGCTCATAATCCATAAATCTCAACATAAATCCTTATTATTTCTTTTGATTTTTTGCTTATTCATTTTTTTTCATACTTTTTCTTGATACTTTTTCTCATTTTTTCTTTCTTTTCTTGCCTTAGTAACTTCTCAACTCCGAACCTTCACGGTTTCAATCCAAGACCTACCGCCAACTTATTAGGTTAGAAGTAGGATCCAAGGTCCGATCTCAATCCGAAGTCTCAAAGCACCTTAGCTCTACTGAATACCGGGCTTTAAAGGGTAGCTCCGAAACCACATACGTACAACTCAATACATCGAAATACAATACAATACAACTCGAGACAATGGCGTGTATCCTTGATGTGTACCCAATTTTTCAAGCAAAGATTCTCTTAAGAAGATAAAGAACTAAATTTCGTCAAAATCGAGACATCTTTAATTATTTATACACAAGATATGGGGTGAAACAAGCTGATGGGAACAAAAGACCACAAGTACCTTCGATGAGCTTTAAAGAGAACCACTACTCCACGTATGGCATCTAACTTCTAAATAAACACTATCATTTCTCGCTCTTCGCTTTTTTTAACAAATCTCAAATAATGAGATCCGCGAATACTTAGCCGATAATCAAGCCACGCATATATAAAGTCAAATACGGAAACTTGCAAACTCTAATAAAAGAATTCGCGTTTTCTAGCTTCTTATGTAAAAGGCTAGCGGAAGCTTTTAAGTTGCGCATGTATAAAGTAATGTACGGGAGCCAACAAAAGAGTAGCTCCTTGTGTACAAAACTAGCACAAGCTAATATGATCATCATTGGTTAAGGGAACAAGCTAGGGCTCAACACGCCCGATCAAGTCAAAATTTTATTCCTACTCTTGCCAGCAGGAAAGTTAACATGGTGTCAAAACACTTATTCTATTTTTGCATTATTTTCATTTTTCTCATTTTTTGTGCTTTTTACAACATTTTCATCATTTTTTCTTTGAAATTTTTCAAAATTTTTCAATTTTTTCAATTTTTTAGGAAAAACGGGGTTGCGAGAGTAAACGACAAAGGTGAAAGTGCAAAGTCAATCGAATCGAAGATTCACCCCCCCCCAGACTAAAGGTAAACATTGTCCTCAATGTTTCAAAGGTAAAGGTAATCCTAACATAAGTCTAGGGCCGTTTATTAATTATGCCAAAGATAAACGTTAGTCGATAAGATTAGGATATTCACGAATTTCCAAAAGCATGAAGAATGAGACTCGAGTGGAGATGAAACAAACAACGAGCACGAGAATCGTCATAATTCGGGAAATTCCTGGACATACAACACAAACAACCACGAAAACACAAGAATGGAAGAGGTCGCCCCTCCTCACGTCACATTAGAAAATAGAAAAGAAAATAGAAATGATAAGCATGGGTTGCCTCCCACGAAGCGCTTGTTTAGTATCGAGTCGTATAGCTTAAACTCGCCCCGAATTTACTTATTCTTGGGGGAGCAAATGAAACGGACACCCGGCAAAAACGGAGATGTCGGGGTCAAAAACGGTATCCTCACTCCCGGAGGAGTGGAAAGATGGAGAAACGATGGGATAAATGAAGAATGGGTGAAACACTCGGATGATAAAAGTAAAGTCAAAATCTGAATCAAGGGTGGGTTGGGCGGGTAAAATTTTAAGCACCGGATCGTCATGATCATAAATCTCGTCCACCATACCAAAGATAACATCATTAGTATCAAACTCAAAATCTACATCCGGTGGTTTCGCGGGCGGACGAGGAGATGGAAGATCAACAAGAAATGAATCATCCTCGTCATTCTCAATACCCGGTGGTATCGAGTCATCCGTAGCAAGAAATAGATCGACATCCTCTAAAAGAGGGTCACGAGACGGATTATCGGAAATAAGTAAAGAATTAATCTCAAAATGAAAGCACTCGTAATCCGGAAGAGAGAAATCAGCATGAATAGTGGGATTGCCACTACTCGTCTCTTCAAATCGAAAAATTTCAAGCTCGGGTAAAAAATCACTATCCATATCGGGGATAGGAGAAGAAATCGGAGGATCATGTAATGCCTCGATTTTAGAAATGAGAAGATAAGTGTTAGATAATTTCTCACGAAGAGCCTCATCTTAAATTTCATTGTTTTCATCTTCATCATTCTTCTCTTCTAAGCTGACGAGCTCAGAAGGAATTTCATCAACATAATCGATGTCTCCACAAGATATAGAATCATTATCGTCAGAATCGGAGAACATCTCAACACGATCAATCAAATTATCAATCGGAGGTAAATCACACTCTTCTGCCGTATCAAAAACATATTTCTCAAAATCGGGTAAAGAATCCTTGAGCTCTTTACCTGCCATCCTGAGTTCACAAAACTTTTTAAAAGACCCATCCTCAGTCTCTAACATTGAATTGACGGACCGGATGGTTGCTGTAAACAACCTGAGGGACTCAGTGTCTCCACCTCGCCCTGCTAAGGGTTCAGGGAAGTCTAAGACTGTGTCAAAAACCAACTCAAAGGCACAGGGCCCTAAGACTTCAGGAGCACAGCCTAAAAGGCGAAAGAAGCCCCAGACTGATAAGACACCAAAAGGCCAGGCTTCAACACCCCCGGTGACAACGAAGGACACTATACATCACAGTCAGTGCACTTGGTCCCAACTAATACTCCCCAAGATCCAGAGGGAAACATACAACCCGCTGGTAGGGGAGCGCCTTCCACCGTTCCTAATGATGGCACTGGCCAAAACCCACCAGTGCCTGAAGGGACATCAGGGGACAATGACTCAGGGGGAAACAAACCACCCGCTGATATGGAACCATCACCCCCTCATGGAGTTGCGCATTCCTCAGGGACTGACCCTAAGGACCAGGTGGATAAAACCCAATCCACTGGAATTGAGGGGCCAGGCCCTGACCACACCGAAGGCAAATCTTCTNCCAGTGCCTGAAGGGACATCAGGGGACAATGACTCAGGGGGAAACAAACCACCCGCTGATATGGAACCATCACCCCCTCATGGAGTTGCGCATTCCTCAGGGACTGACCCTAAGGACCAGGTGGATAAAACCCAATCCACTGGAATTGAGGGGCCAGGCCCTGACCACACCGAAGGCAAATCTTCTTATGAAGAAGAGCTCGTTGACCCCCTGTTGCAGATTGATTCTATGGCTACTTTTCAGGCTACGATTGATTCTGATGATGATGAAATAACCAAGTGCAGTGACGAGGAATTTTTTGAAGTTGGGGATGATATGAAGACTGATGATCAAACCATTGAACCCACTGAACCCACTCCTCAGTCTCCATCCCACAACGCCGAAGAATCACAACCTGAAGCTGAACATACTGACTCAGTGGATGAGAAAGATGACTCCATTCCTCTCACTGGCCGAAAAATGGTTAAGTTCTGGAAGAAGGCAACCAATGCCTTGTATCGTGGGGTCACTGATGAAGTCTTCGACTTACACACTGAACAAGCAGTCCACTACTGCAATCTCAAGGACTCTGTCGAAGAATTTCATGATGATGTCATGGAACAGAACTCCAGCATTGATCACCACCTGACAACTTTGGCTTCATATATGAACAAGTTTGTTGAAACTTTCAACAAGCTCACTCCCAAAGTTGAAAACATTGAAGCATTGGTCAAAGAAGATCCTGAACTCACAAGGAAGCTTCTTCAGGCTTCAGATATCTTTGTTCAGCAATCGGCCAACTTCCCTGAATTGGTCGCCTTGCTGAAGTCTTTGGATCTTCAGTCCCTCAGTGCCTCAGTGACCATCATGCAGTCTTCCCTCAGTAGCCTTTATAAGAATGTGGCCAACTGGGCTCAATCTTCTAGCTCAGTGGCCTGGACTCTTGGTTCACGAATGACTGCTCTTGAAAGTTCACAGGCTTCTCTCGAAGCAAAAGTGTCTATCATCCAACAAGACACTTCGGAGATCAAGTCAATGATGTCTGAAATCTTTCAGGCCTTCAAGGAGTCTTCAGCTCCTTCGACTTCAGTGCCACCACCAACTCTTGCTCTCACTGA
>LBNU01038662.1:92291-105484 GCA_014162995.1 Artemisia annua
ACCTGAAGACTGAAGAATAGGCGGGATTGGGAGGGAAAGTTTGAACTGTTCTAATAAAATGCTTTATCACTTTATAAGTCAAACTTTCCTTATTTGGCTACAATCCAGCCTATGCCTAAAGAGGTTATCTGTCTTCTAACCCAATATGGGTTGCTTTCACCAGTAAACAAGATCTTCTAAAGATTTATCTTATGAAGTCGTTAATCCATTGAACAATAGTATGTATTATACTTGTGTATAAATAGGATCATAAAGAGGAGAAAAGGTCAAGTTTGTGTAATTAATGCTTAGACATTCACAAACCCTTTTCTCCTCCAAAGAACATACTTGTACTCGGGATAGCTCGATTGTACCTTAGTTGTCACTTAAGCTTAGCTTAAGTTTAGTGAGGAGAAACACACCACACTTGTCATTTCAATCCCAAGTGTTTATTCCGCAAACACTTGGGTATAATTCTTTGATTCATTTCTAATAAGAATTAAATGTTGAAAATATTGTGTCTATTTGCTTTTACGTTTTTATTCTTATATCCCTTTTATCAAAGAACTTCATTACATCATTAATCCATAATAAATGTCTTAGATTAACTTTCTAGTTGATTTAACCGTGTAAACGGGACCAACACCTACCTAACTTGGTCTGTTTAAACCCGTATACCCACAATAGCTATTGGAACTATATATACAGCTGATAAAATGTAGATGAACTAGAAACTTACTTGAGCTCCAGTAAGCTTGCTGTCCCAACTAAGAACACCATAATCAGGCCCACCCCAAAACGCACCCGCATGCTTAGCTGATGTTTGATGACTAGCAAGATAAAGATATGATTGATTACCCTTTGCATAATACAATCAAGCTCCATCCCAAACAAACTCATCTCAATACAGGATGAATTGTAAATTGTTGCCGCACTTGACCAGCACTGTATGAACCACGTAGATGTCTAGCAATTTTCCAAAAGGGTTTCAACTACACAATACATAGGAATGCTGTGAAGAACGTTGTTATATGAGGTTAAACGCCATCTGCAAGCGAAAATACGTTGTTATATGAGGTTAAACGCCATCTGCAAGCGAAAATGTCATCATTGCCATGTAGTTAGGAAATGTTGGGTTTCTGAAGATTTAGGGTGTGTTTGTGATAACTTATTAGGGACCATAGGGGGTGTTTGGGTAAGCTTATTGAAGCATCTTATTAGCTTAGAAATATTGCTACAACTTGATTTTATAAAAGTGAAACTCAAATACAAATATGGCTACCTTTAACCGAAACAACATCGGATGTTTATCTTTAAACTGGCTTCAAAGTAATCTCCAAGCGACCCGTCCATTCTTCTACTGGCTTCAAAGTAATCGGATTTGCAACCACCGCACCATCAACACAAACCATCCATCTGTATTCATCAACTCTCATATCTGCCATTGCTTTTGCCTTTTTATCCCAAGGATTCCATACCACTAAACACACAACAATAAACCAAAAAAAGTCAGCGAAGGATCCACATTTGACACATTAAGTAAAACACAATATACTTGATGAATACATTATGAGCAATCAATATTACCAACATCTGAGAGGCCTTCCCTTCTTATCACATATGTCCGCTTCCTTTCATGATAAAGTACAACAACAATATTAGGAGACCCAAGATAACCTTCTTGCTCTACCTGCTCTTTTAGATCTTCCATCAGAAAGCATATATGCAGGTCTCAACTATTGTTTGCCAACTGAAGTAGGACGCATAGTAATGCATTCGGAACCGTGTCGTTAATGCTTCCAACTGATGTGTAACTGTGAGCACAAGAAAATAATTTATAATGGAACAACTCGTCGATACATTTGAAAAAAATGGGTAACACAGATTGCCATATTATAAAGTACACCCTTAGTCCCAAATAAATGCAACATTTCTCGTAAAAAATATATTCGGTTTATTATTTAGATTTGTAAGCTTGAACATAATTTACATGATCAAACTCATCCTCAGCCCCATCCAAACAGCCCTCAAAACATTTTAGAAGTTTACAAACATCTCACTATGTAACCAAAGATTTGCTTATGTATTTTCCAAACTTCAAGTGGTGTTGTCCACATTTTGGAACACTGTTTGCACCTAGTTAATTTGGTTGCTATCAAGAAATTTTTTGAGTGGTTGTCCCTATAAAATATACAGTAATCACTACTACACATAGTGTTATTTGAGACGGCAATTAGGTACGGTTACACAAAAAACCGTATAAAAAAAAGGCCTTTTGGTATGGTTTTAAAAGAAACTGTAGTAACTAAATCCCATCTGCTATGGTTTGTTTGTCAACCGTACCAAATAAATGTATTTTGCTACGTCTCTTAACAACCGCGTTAATTGATTTCTTTTCCGCTACGGTTTATATAGGAACCGTACCAAAATAAAAATTCAAATGCTCCCCCAACGGGAACCTGCTGCATATTCACCCACACCCACATTTATGATAGTCATGATATAAAATTCCAACAGGTTCATGCGAGTCAAAAAAAAAAAAAAAAAACGACGTGTGCCACTGAAAAAATGGGACGCACATATATAGAACATCAACAAGAATTCTTAGAACAATAAGGTTGATAAGTTTGTAGTATTGATAATTCACAAACTTCCCATAAAATTTGAAACAAGCAAACATATGAAACCATTCACCAGATTCGCTTATGTGTTAGGTGTCAGTAATTGGGGAAGTTTTGCAGAAGTAGACAAGTAGTGAAAATGAGAGAACCTTGGAGGTATCTTCTTATTTTTAAAAATAGATTAAGGTTCTAAAGTGCATTAGCTGTGAAAATCATCATCTTATAAATCCTTCAAGAACACAAAGGATATTTGTAAGGCTAAAATTATAAAATGTTCTGAAAAGAGATATCTCTTTACAATTATTATGCCTGTAACCAAAGATGCCAATCTTTACAAAGTTGGTATGACACTTTGGGAACATGCATATGCAGAACCGAGTTATCTCCTTGACCTTGATGCGCCTTTTGTTGAGAAAAGTGACACCAGATTGAAGCAAACCCGCAACTAAAATATGAAATGTAATAAAAGATGACACACGGATATAACGTGGAAAACCCCAATAGGGTAAAAACCACGGGCAAGGAAAGATACGTTTCACTATGTAAAACTAGGAGTTACACCTTCTCTCTAGTTACAAGGATAATACACTTATATCTCTTGTATTAGGAGATACAAAACTCTCTAATATTGCACAACTACTAGGAGAACATTTACTATGTGAAAAGAAAGAAATGAGAATGGGATGAAAAATGAGCCATCTGCCGTTGGCTTTTATAGGCACAAGAATGAGACTTTGACGTCATTCATGACAACCACAAATTCAACTTGCATAACCCACTTGCATTAGATCCCATATCAGATTGTATCTTATCCTATCTTTAACAATCTCCCACTTGAAGATTCGATTGAAGTCCAATCAATCTTCACAACGTTATCCCTCCTTGCACTTTCATGTTGCTTACGTTTCCGCTAGGCCGCATGAGGACCGGCACCATATAAACTTGTCACAGTTGATTGCTTTTGTCAGATAATCTGCCACGTTATCATCAGTATGAATTTTCTGCATATCCACAGTTCCTTCTTCCACTTTCTCACGAACGAAGTGATACTGAACTCATATATGCTTTGTCTTTGAATGAAATGCTGGATTCCTTGCAAGATACAAGGCACTCTGGTTGTCACAAAATAGAGTAATTTTCTCTTTTTCGTGCCCCAACTCTTCCAACAACATCTTCGACCATACTGCTTCTTTACTGTCTTGAGCAGCTGCAACATATTCTGCTTCTGTAGTTGACATAGCGACAACTGACTGCAGTTTTGAAACCCAGCTTACTGTTCCGCCAGAAAGTGTAAATGCATACCCGGTGGTTGATTTACTTCCGTCAAGATCACCTGCATAATCAGAATCAACATATCCCATGACAGTTAAACCCGATTCCCCATAACATAATGCAACATCCGAGGTTCCTTTAAGATATCTAAAGATCCTCTTCACAGCTTCCCAATGCTCTCTACCAGGTTCCGCCATGTACCGACTCACTACTCCCACTGCATGTGCAATGTCTGGTCATGTACAAATCATCACGAACATTAAACTTCCCACTACTGATGCATACGGTACTCGAGACATCTCCATCCTCTCTTCTTCACTGCTAGGGCTCATCTTGGAGGATAACTTGACATTAGTAGGAAACGGGGTTGATATTGGCTTACAATCTTGCATATTGAACCTTTGCAAGATTTTCTTCACATAACTTTTCTGTGAAAGCCAAACTTTCCTACTAACTCTATCTCGGTGAATTTGCATCCCTAGAATCTTGTTTGCTGGTCCCAAGTCTTTCATCTCAAATTCCCTAGCGAGCTGTGCCTTCAGTTTACTGATACGATCTTTGTTGGGGCCTGCAACCAACATGTCGTCAACATATAACAGCAAGATGACAAAATCATTGTCTCCAAACCTCTTGTAATATGCACAAGGGTCTGCGTGTAGTCTGTTATATCCAAGGCCAATGATGAAAGAATCAAATCTCTTGTACCAACACCGCGGCGCCTGCTTTAAACCGTACAGAGATTTGTTTAACCTGCAAACCAAGTTCTCTTTTCCTTTTTGTTTAAAACCTTCTGGTTGGAGCATGTAAATTTCTTCCTCAAGATTTCCATGAAGAAATGCAGTTTTCACATCTAGCTGCTCTAGATGTAAATCATACGTAGCACACATTGCCAGAACCACTCGAACAGTTGTCATTCGAACCACAGGGGAAAATATTTCATTGAAGTCGACTCCCTCTTTCTGAGCATATCCTTTGACTACCAATCTTGCACGATACCTCTCCACCTGGTCATCACCGTTCCTCTTGATCTTATATACCCATTTGTTTCCAATGGGTTTTCTACCTGCTGGTAGTGGCATCAGTTCCCACGTTTTATTCTTATGAAGAGCTTCAATTTCTTCTTGCATTGCTTCCCTCCAGAACGAAGCATCTGAATTATTCAGTGCTTCTTGAAGAGTTGACGGCTCTCCTTCCTCTGTAAGAAGACAGTATGCAACATTGCCCTCCATAACATAATCCGTGTGCCACACAGGACGTTTTCTTTCACGATTAAGAGTACGAGTCGTTGGAGCTTGAGACTCACTAGTCTCATTCACCTCGTGCTGTGGTACGGCTTCAGAAGAATCACTCGACTGAAACTGCTTTTCCACCTGTATTGATGTAGTTTCACTTGTAGTGCTATCACCTTCTTCATTCTCTTGAACTTTGTCTTCCATAAAGACAACATCTCTGCTGACGACTACTTTGTGGGCAGTGGGGTCCCACAAGCGATACCCCTTTACTCCGTCAGCAAACCCCAAGAACAAACATTTTCTGGATTTCGGATCCAGCTTTGTAGTTTCTTGAGAATTGTACATCACGTACACAGGACTTCCGAATATATGAAGGTCTGAATAGTTGACCGGCTTTCCCGTCCACATCTCCATCGGTGTCTTCAACTCAACTGCAGTTGAAGGTGACCGATTTATCACATAACAGGCGGTATTAACTGCTTCTGCCCAGAACGATTTTTCCAAGCCTGCAGTTGCCAACATTGCTCTTGCTCTTTCTAACAAGGTTCTGTTCATCCGCTCTGCCACTCCGTTCTGTTGAGGAGTGTATGCTGTCGTGAACTGCCTTTTGATTCCTTCTTGCCTGCAAAAGGTATCAAATTCATCACCAGTGTATTCACCTCCATTATCTGTCCTCAAACACTTGATCTTCTTTCCAGAATCAAGTTCAACCCGCGCTTTGTAAACTTTGAAAACTTCAAACACATCAGACTTCTTCTTGATTGGGTACACCCAACATCTCCTGGAATAGTCATCAATGAAGGATACAAAATACTTTGCTCCTCCCAGGGATAGAACCGGTGCCTGCCATACATCAGAGTGAACCAATTCTAGAACAGAGACACTTCTAGAATTTGATGTCTTGAATTTTAGGCGATGCTGCTTGCTGATAACACAATGCTCACAGAAAGGTAAAGAAACCTTTGTGAGGCCAGGAATTAACTTCCTTTCAACAAGAATCTTCATTCCTTGTTCTGACATATGTCCAAGCTTCTGATGCCATGTTACTGCAACTCTATGACTTGGACTATGTGAAGCAACAGATGCTTCCGCCTCCTCAACTATCTCTCCCTTCAGTTGGTATAAGTTCGCAGCCACCTTTTCTCCTTTCATAAGTACAAGCGCGCCTTTTATAAGTTTCATGATCTTGTTTTCTATTTCAACCTTACAACCAAGATCATCAAATTGCCCTAAAGACAATAAATTCTTTTTCAGGCCCTCCACGTGTCGCACATCCCGAATAGTACGAACTGTACCATCATGCACCTTCACCATGATACTTCCAATTCCAATGATCTTTAGTTTTTGATCATTGCAACTGTACACAGATCCGCCTCCAGAGATAGGTTTATATTGATGAAACCATTCTCTTCTTGCGGTCATATGAAAAGTTGCTCCCGTATCGAACAGCCATACATCTGCAAATCTCGTCCTGCCTTCATTTGCAACCGCTGCTTCACAACACAGAGCGTTACCATCTTCTGAAGTGCTAGCGACATTTCCTTGAGGATTAGAGTTGCTTAAACTCCTACAATCTTTCCTCATGTGACCCTGCTTGCCACATTTGAAGCATTTAAAATTCTTCTTCTTTCCTGTTTTAGATTTACCATGATTGTGACTCCCACTGGAGCCAGGTTCCATTGACCTCCCTCTCGTTACCACCAACGCCTCCACCTGTCTTGAACTGGCCTGTCTGTCCTCCCTATTGTTACGCCTATTTTCTTCTTCCAGAATAACGGTTGCAACATCATCGAAGACTAGATAGTCCGAAAGAACATTACTGGTTAAGTTGATTATGAGTTGGTCATATGAGTCAGGTAAACTTTGAAGTAGAATTTCAGCACGTTCCTGTGGCTCTATTTTACAACTCAAAGACATGAGCTGAGAAAATAAAGTATTCAGGTTATTAATGTGCTCAGTCACTGAAGTAGATTCCATCATGCGAAGAGCATAAAGTTTCCTCTTAAGAAATATTTTATTGTGGAGCGATCTTGCTTCGTACAATCGAGCAAGATGATCCCAAATCTCCTTTGCAGTCTTCTTCTCCTCTATGCTTGGCAAAACTCCATCTGCTAATGCCAGATGAAGATTTGCAATAGCATTTCCATCAATCTCGTCCCATTTGTCATCCGTGACCTCAGCTGGCCTTTCGTTAATGGCCGCTAAACATTTATCCTTTCTAAGGATAGCCTTCATCTTTAATTTCCACAACGAGAAATTATTCCCATTGAATTTTTCGATTTCAAATTTCGACGCCATTGCTACAGTCACAATCTACTTTTCGACAAATTACTATTTGCGAAGAATAGTAACGAACACCTTTTGAGTGAGTATAATCTTACTTATCTTTTGATGTGGAGGGTCCACTAATTAGTGGCAACCACAGAGCATACGATAAATAATTATACACACATGTGAGTCTAGTGAGGTTCATATTTAGCTTGAGCTATAGCTCGAGATATAGCTCGATCTCGAGTCAAACTTTTAACGAGCCAAGCACGAGAAGCTCACAAGCCACTCGAATCATTCACACTAAGCCCAGTTAATTTTATTTACATAATAAAAGAAAGATTCTTAGAGAACTTAAAAGAAGAAAAGTATAAAACTTGATGGACCAAAGATAAAAATTGGGAGTGTAACTTAAAACATACTTAGTAAACTAAAGTTACTAAAACCATGTATCTATATGTCGTCTTCTACCACGTTCCTTAAATATTACGAGTACTCCTATTCAGTTTCCATATCCAATTCGAATTCCAATCGAATAATAAATAAATTTCTATAAATAAGGGGATTCTATTCAATCCCAAAATTGTATTGTATTTATTAAATAAAACGTAGCAGTTCTCGATATTATATTTAATAACACGAAGCTCTGTTTCCAGTTTTCTATCTTTGAGGTATGAATTCAATCTTTAATATGAAATTCGTTAGGTTATTGGTTTTATTTGAAGCTTGATTTGTTTATCCTTTTGTGTGTGCGTGTTGATTTGAAGGCTTATTGGAATACTGGTTATCTCCCACCTATATAAAACAAGGTTGGGTTTAGGCAAGTTAACCCTTCAAAAATACTTAAAATTCGACACGTGTCATTAAATTCTAATCTACGGTCCATACTCACTAACACTCCTAAAAATACTCACCCACATTTAACACAAACACAATTTTTTTCCCAAATCAAATTCGTTTAGATCAAAAAGCCCGATCAATTAACCCTAAATCATTATAATTCACACACATTTTTCCCTAAATCAAATTAGCTCACATCAATTCATACCCTAAAGAATCCCGATGATCGGTAACAAAATAATCAGTTAACCTTAAATCAAAATAATCCCCACGATCGGTATTCATTTGTTCTGATAATATTCACATGATGAATGAATCAATCACTATGTATTTCTATTATCATAAACCGAAAAACCAATTTGCTTACAGGTTTGCTATAGTTCCGATTCTGTGTCCGATATAGATGTGGATTTCAACTACGATGAGTCATTGTATACTATAGAATCCTTAATTACAATAAGAATGTCTGGCATTCCTCATCATAAGTTAGTTTTGAAGGTTGGGGCTCCAATAATGTGTTTGCGCAACATAGACCAAAGAGGTGGGCTTTGTAATGGTACATGGTTACAAATTGTTCGAATGGGGGTAAATAACATCGAGGCAAAGATCATATCCGGTGGTAAATTAGGAATGGTCGTCGCTATCCCTCGCATGAATATTAGCCCTTCGGATAAGAAGATGCCTTTCCAACTTAACAGGAGACAATTCCAATATCTATTTGTTTTGCCATGACAATTAACAAAAGTCAAGGGCAAACGTTATCTAAAGTGGGACTATACTTGGAACGACCCGTATTTTCACATGGACAACTATATGTTGCTGTATCAAGGGTAAAGAGCAAGAAGGGCTTCAAAGTATTGTGTTGTGATAGTGATGGGAACCACTGTAATCACACAATAAACGTTGTGTACAAAGAAGTCCTAAATCGTCTTTGACTTTCATTTAAGTTTTGTTATAGCATGTTATCATTTAAACAATACATCCAACGTCATTTATTTTATACCCTTCTTTATTCTACAACATCATGCTCGCATATTTTAACATTATTGTTACAATAATTTTTTATGTTTACTAAATAAATCTTTAAGCTAGCCAGCCAACGGCCGGGCCTTATGCTAGTTCCTTATATAAGCCAAATATGCACTTTTGAATCAAGTAATATATTAAATCTGATCTTCTTATGAACATCATATTATATTCGTTCATTCTATAAAGTATAACTTTTAATGTTGTTATGAACATTTTTAGATGGAGCAACAGAACACTTCGTATAATACAGTATGCGATCAATTGCTTCCCTTATGTGCAAAATATCCATGGTTTGTTGCTGAGAATCTAGGAGCCAAAGAAGATAGTTCCACAGACCACATTTTCTACACTCTACTGTTGAGAAAAGTGACACTGGACTGAAGCAAACCCGCAACTAAAATAGAAATATAATAAAAGATGACACACGGATATAACGTGGAAAACCCCAATAAGGTAAAATCCACGGGCAAGGAAAGATACGTTTCACTATGTAAACTAGGAGTTACACCTTCTCTCTTGTTACAAGGATAATACAAATATTTATCTCTCGTAACTAGGAAATACCAAACTCTCTATTATTACACAAGAATACTACTAGGAGAACTATGTGAAAAGAAAGAAGTGAGATGGGATGCAAATGCAAGAAGTGAACACTGCCTTTTATAGGCATCAAATGAGCACATTGACGTCACCCATGACACCATTACAAACCAACTTGCATAACCACTTGTAGTCCCACTTGGAGTAAGATACATTGTATCTTTCATTCTGTAACAATCTCCCACTTGAAGATTTGATTGAAGTCCAATCAATCTTCACAACGTTATTTCTCCTTGCACTTTCATGTTGCTTACGTTTCCGCTAGGCCGCATGAGGATCGGCACCATATAAACTTGTCATAGTTGATTGCCTTTGTCAGATAATCTGCCACGTTATCATCAGTATGAATTTTCTGCATATCCACGGTTCCCTCTTCCACTTTCTCACGAACGAAGTGATACTGAACTCGTATATGCTTTGTCTTTGAATGAAATGTTGGATTCCTTGCCAAATACAAGGTGTTCTGATTGTCACAAAACAGAGTAATTTTCTCTTGTTCGTGCCCGAGCTCTTCCAACAACATCTTCAACCATACTGCTTCTTTGCTGGCTTGAGCAGCTGCAACATATTCTGCTTCCGTCGTTGACATAGCGACAACTGACTGCAGTTTTGAAACCCAGCTTACTGTTCCGCCAGAAAGTGTAAATGCATACCCGGTGGTTGATTTACTTCCGTCAAGATCACCTGCATAATCAGAATCAACATATCCCTTGACAGTTAAACCCGATTCCCCATAACATAATGCAACATCCGAGGTTCCTTTAAGATATCTAAAGATCCTCTTCACAGCTTCCCAATGCTCTCTACCAGGTTCCGCCATGTACCGACTCACTACTCCCACTGCATGTGCAATGTCTGGTCTTGTACAAATCATCGCGAACATTAAACTTCCCACTGCTGATGCATATGGTACTCGAGACATCTCCATCCTCTCTTCTTCACTTCTAGGGCTCATCTTGGAGGATAACTTGACATTAGTAGGAAACGGGGTTGATATTGGCTTACAATCTTGCATATTGAACCTTTGCAAGATTTTCTTCACATAACTTTTCTGTGAAAGCCAAACTTTCCTACTAACTCTATCTCAGTGAATTTGCATCCCTAGAATCTTGTTTGCTGGTCCCAAGTCTTTCATCCCAAATTCCCTAGCGAGCTGTGCCTTCAGTTTACTGATACGATATTTGTTGGGGCCTGCAACCAACATGTCGTCAACATATAACAGCAAGATGACAAAATCATTGTCTCCAGACCTCTTGTAATATGCACAAGGGTCTGCGTGTAGTCTGTTATATCCAAGGCCATTGATGAAAGAATCAAATCTCTTGTACCAACACCGCGGCGCCTGCTTTAAACCGTACAGAGATTTGTTTAACCTGCAAACCAAGTTCTCTTTTCCTTTTTGTTTAAAACCTTCTGGTTGGAGCATGTAAATTTCTTCCTCAAGATTTCCATGAAGAAATGCAGTTTTCACATCTAGCTGCTCTAGATGTAAATCATACGTAGCACACATTGCCAGAACCACTCAACAGTTGTCATTCGAACCACAGGGGAAAATATTTCATTGAAGTTGACTCCCTCTTTCTGAGCATATCCTTTGACTACCAATCTTGCACGGTACCTCTCCACCTAGTCATCACCGTTCCTCTTGATCTTATATACCCATTTGTTTCCAATGGGTTTTCTACCTGCTGGTAGTGGCATCAGTTCCCACGTTTTATTCTTATGAAGAGCTTCAATTTCTTCTTGCATTGCTTCCCTCCAGAATGAAGCATCTGAATTATTCAGTGCTTCTTGAAGAGTTGACGGCTCTCCTTCCTCTGTAAGAAGACAGTATGCAACATTGCCCTACATAACATAATCCGTGTGCCACACCAGACGTTTTCTTTCACGATTAAGAGTACGAGTCATTAGAGCTTGAGACTCGGTTGTCTCATTCATCTCGTGCTGTGGTACGGCTTCAGAAGAATCACTCGACTGAAACTGCTTTTCCACCTGTATTGATGTAGTTTCACTTGTAGTGCTATCACCTTCTTCATTATCTTGAACTTTGTCTTCCACAAAGACAACATCTCTGCTGACGACTACTTTGTGGGCAATGGGGTCCCACAAGCGATACCCCTTTACTCCGTCAGCATACCCCAAGAACAAACATTTCCTGGATTTCGGATCCAGCTTTATAGTTTCTTGAGATTGTACATCACGTACACAGGACTTCTGATGCGCGTGGATTGCAACACGCCTACGTTAACCTCTTCGAGGGATCTCGAGAAGCTTGGCAAATCCCCCACCAGCCAAGTGTAACCTGACCGATGTAGTAATATGAAGTGGCAAGTCCGGGGATTGATCGTTCTCGTCAGCAGGGAATATGTTCGGTTAGGAAAAAACTACTATAATCTATAGGTCTAAGGGTGGAGAAGATTCTTTTTGTATTTTTGTATTTTATGAAAGGCAGTAAAATCCATATGGTTTTTGGAGGATAGGGCGGAATTAGTTGCTAGTCAAAGCCTAACCCAATTATCTACTTCTAAGCTACTTATTTTTTGGTATTTTTTTGGTTTAGAGAAATCAGTGGTGGAAGAATTAGTGTGTTAACTTAGATTCATTACTCCTTAGACTATGCTTTTACCCATGTGAGCATAGTAGGTTGAGTTGCTTGGTTCGGGTGTAATTCCTAACAAGTGCGTGGGAGTGCGTTCAATTTCCCTAACTCTATAAGTTCTCTAACCCACTCTATGACGATACGTTCAAGCATGCCCTATCGAAGGCTCACCGATAGCAACCTATGGCATGAAATACTAGCCTTAAAACCAATAACGCACATATGATTCCACGTTTGCTAAAAGACGTTCAAGCATTGTTAACCTATAGGTAGATTAGCCCAGTTTCTTAGTCTAAGACGGTAGGATGAAACATTCCACCCCAAAACATCACAACATACAACTCACATGATAATCAATAGTTAGGTTTCATTTAGATCTAGCAAACACAAAGTATAAATTAGCCTAGGCCATATTAAAAAGAAAGACACAGCACAAATTATGTATCAACACAACAACACTAGACTATTTGATGATAGAAGACTTATCTCAACTTATAATGCAAGGTGGAAGGGTTTGGATAACCCTCCAAGGTTGTATAAAACTCCGACTTAGGGTTTTGGTCCCAAGTTCTGCCACTCTAAAAAATCTTTTTTAAAATAAGAGAAAACGTTCAATATATATAGATGCGGGCTGACGCGTCAACCCCAATAGGTGACTTCCGTCAAGCTCGGCATTAGGGTTTTCAGACGCTTCCTTTGAACGTGGTCCCATATTGCTGTTCCAGATCTGACGGCCTTGTTTGACGGCGCTAC
>LBNU01038663.1:15350-32523 GCA_014162995.1 Artemisia annua
GCTGACAAAATCGTCTAGGGTTTGTTCCCAAAAAGTTGCACACTAATGAATGAAAAATAGAAAAGTATATATAGAAAATACACTCTGACGGCGTCAGGTTATAGGCTCTGACGCCGTCAGCTCGCCGCCATTAGGGTTCTCGGATCACCTAGATCCATCTCTGACGTCGTCACTTGTAAATTAGCTCTGGGCCGTCTCTCTTTAACTTAACACCTGACGGCCTACATCTCCTAACACCTGACGCCGTCAGGTGTTATTTTCACATTTTCTTCTTAGGGCGTCACGTATAGTTAGAATCCACTCCTTTGTCTTGGTTGGCTGATGGCGTCACCTTGTGACTCTGACGCCGTCAGGAAGGATTTCCAGCATTCTTTTGAGACTTTGTCGTTTTCTTCACTTTATGCTCCAAAAACGTCCAAAATGATGTGTTTTCCAGAATTCTTCTCAAAAGTACCTAAAATGACAAAAGGAACGATTTAAGGCAATATTTGATCATATTAACACGAATTAGGGCTTAAATGACCCCCTAAAACGGGTACACTTTTCACCTCATCATGGTCTATTTATAGTTTATGTCTGAGGGTTCGATGCGGCGCAACAACTAAGTAGATGCAGCACATTGAGGTAACTTCGCGTAGGGTCCAAGATTATTATATTCTGGAATCTTTGTACACCGTCTTCAGATGTGGCGTATCTTGAATCTTTATGCGGCGCATGTCCTTCAGTATCTTGGATTGTATCTGGTGAAGTCTTGATAGTGATACGCCGTATGTCAATAATGTGATGCGACGTATCTGGAGTAGAACAAGTTGGACCCTCTTCGTTGACCAAAGTTTCATATGCGGCGCATGATAAAATCACATGCGGCGCATTCTTCAAAGTCAGGCACTGGTCTTCGAATTCATCTAAGTATGATAGTACGGCGCATCTGTCTAGAATGATGCGGCACATCTCCTTGATTTCAGTAGACTTTTCCATCTTGATTAATTTGCTCCATAATTAGTCCAAAATCGCCAAGTTTCACCAATTGCTTGTTATTTCCTGAGAATCACTAAAGTAAACAATCAAGCACCGATTCTCATACATAATTAAGTAAAACAAGTCAATTAAATAGGATAAATGATGTCAATATAATGTACTTATTTGATGTCATCAAATATCCCCCCACTTGAACTTTACTTGTCCTCAAGTAAACCTTAGATTAAATTTATGAAATTGTATCCTAAAAGGTATTAGGATGTATTTTTATCATTAAGCACTTATTCGTTTTATCATAATCACACAACCAAACACTTAACGAGTTAGAAACAAAATAAATATTTCAATATCAAAACAAATCTAAATCATTTAGTTGCTCAGTCGTGACGAATATTCTATCATAGGCTTGGCAGACATACACATCTCCTCCACTAAAGCTAAGGAGTAACAAGTCAAAAGCGGTAAAAAGGGTTTTGAGGCTTAAGGGTTAAACCTAGCTTTGCTCAAACGTTTCCAGCATAAACTTAGTAGATCGCTAGCGCGAGTCCTCGACGCTTCAACTAACGAATGGTCACTAATATGCTTCTTGGATCGCTAGCGCGTTATTTTGTTGGGTTTATAGATTTGATGAGACAAAACAAGAAGAATGAAAACAAGGAGGGCTTAAAATGACAAAGGGGAAAAGCTTAATCGTAGGAATATTACAGAATATTTGTATTATGTTAAAAAGATTTGTCTGTATTATTTTGTTCTTATCCCTTTGTAACCCTAGCTCTCTAATATATAAAGAGAGGTAGGGAACGTATATTTGTGTACACAGAAAAGATGTAGTCTACAGTAAAGGTGTGTGTGTGTGTCTAGGGTGTGGTTCATTGTAAACGCCTAGACTAGAGTTAGTTGTTTGATACCTTCAAGATCTGAGGTGTCTTAGATCCCTGTTACAGTTAGGTAACATGTTATATTCTGATCAAATATAATTGGAGGTGATGATGGTGAAAAACCTTGTGTCAATAACAATTGATTTGTTCTTATTCCGCTGCATATTATATTCATTGTTATTGTTAAACCCTAAGGCTCAAAACGATCCAAGAAACTATAATTACCAACGTTCTTAGTTTCTACATATTTGCATAACGGATGGTCACCAAGTTACAAACTAGATTGCTAGCGCGTTAGTCAATTAATCTAATACTCGGATGGTCACTACCTTATTCATACATTCTACATTCTGACTTAGCCATCATTCTATTCGGATGCTCGAAAGCTAACGACGAATATAACGATACGGTTGGGTATGGATAATATTTGGGATAGAAATTGGTGTAAAATAAAAAAAAATATGAAACAAATAGATTAAGTCCTAATGTGTGGTTAATCACTTCCCAACCATCCCATGAATAAGACTCATATCATTGAGTAACTCACGCTTTTGACTCATGTAACTCACGCTTTAGTTAGACACGAATTATACTCAATAAAATCTTAAACAAAGAACAAACCTTAGTTGGCGTTCCCATAACGGCCATCTCCCTTTCAATCCATAAATATATTACAACAACAAATAGTGGAGATATCTTCCACTTAATACAAAACTTTATAATAGTTGGTTGAACAAGCTTCCAACTTTCTTCTTTCTTTTTCTTTTCTAATTTTTTTTCGATTTTTTTTTTCACTAACATAGATGTGTAAAATTTCACAACTTTACTATCACGATTTTTCCGGATAATATTTCTTTACTTTTCAAACCTTCAGATATAAAAGTAATAGTGAAAGTAGTAAACACACGATAATAAAAATATACAATATGTACTTTCACTCCAATTGCATTGTGCAATTTCCCGACCTAACCAAAGATAATGAATTACGCACACGAACACAGGTTACGCAAGGAAACACACTTTGCCTAAGCAACTAACCACGGACTTTAATCTACAGGGTAGGCTAAGGTGTAACGAAACATAAAACATACGTGTAAGAAACGAAAGGAATGGCTCTGAGGATTTTTCTAGGGGTATCTTACTCTAAAATTGAGAGCAAACAAAAGGGTTTAAACGGGGGTTAACTAACCAATGTGGTTAGTTAATAACACATAAAATTTAAAGGCTATTTGGGTGTAATCCTAGAAATTTACCAATTTATACAAGTCACTCCAATTATATCAATAATACTCATTATGGTGGACTCAAATAATATATAAGCCAAGTTCTAAGTTTACAAGTCACCGGCATACTAAAATGTTTGTGGAAAAAGTTCTCACAATTTTTGAAAATAAGGTTATGTTTGCGGTTATGTAATTTAGACTAAACAAAAACATGATAAAAAATTTTAAATTTTGACATATTAAGCATAGATTAAGCATATTCTTGAAAAGTTTAGGACAAGTAACGTTCTAATTCTCCATCCCCCCACTTAAGTTAAACAACGTCCTCGTTGTTTGTATCTAAAATTAGAAACGGGAAATTAAAAAGAATTAGAACGGAAAAACTCCCTTAGATTTGCTCGGTAAGATCCTCCATTATGCGTTTGCGAGCAATCATATAAATACCACCATTCTAAAATTCCACACCTGGGTTTAAGAAAATCAAACTTGTGCATAATTCATTAGTAGTTAGAAAATAAAACCTAAAAATAAATATTTCATCAGGTCAGTCGATACGCCGCATCCATGGAAAGGGATGCGCCGTATCGAGCCTGGAATAAATACGAATCATAAAATAAGATGCGTCGCATCCTTAACCAGGGATGCGCCGCATTAAATAAACTGATAGAATGTTTTGAAGTCTAAAAATAAAATGCAGAAAGAAAAATAAAAGATATGACCTGAGCAGTTGATATGCCGAATCTATTGAATGAGATGCGCCGCATCGACTACAGGTCTGACAGACTTGACACAAAAAATAGTAAAGATATATCTGGGTTGTCTCCCGGTGAGTACTTTTCTTTATCCAGAGTCTTCATGTTAGACTCATCTTCAGCTCCTATTTTCTTTCATTAAAGAAGTCGGAAGCATCGCGCTCCCTCATCCTTAAGCTAGTAACATCAATCGTATCTTGCCCATTTCCAATCTCCATGCCATTCCTTTTCAAAAATCTGTATAAACAAAGTTCTGTCCCTTTCGGGCAATGATGATAAAACAATGGATGGGAAATATTCATTATTACATAGGCATAAATACGCAAGGTGTGGTGGTAATTCAATAAATACTTCTTTTTACTCCTTAGATTTTCTAGTTTTACTACGTTTGTTGATAACGTCACAATCATACCACTCGTCATCCGAATCACTTAAAATATCCATTCTTAGTTCGATTGGTACATTAAGATCAATGAATTCTTTGAACTCTTCCTTACTAAGTTTAGATGACATATTTTGGATCAAAGTTTCTCCCATAAATCTAGCTTCTAGGTCGAGGTCCATGCGTTCTCTTCACATAAACATTTTTTATTATGCTCCTAACCGGATTTTCACATTTATAGACTAGTTTGTTATCCCCTACTCTCAATGAAAAATTTCTTTTAAATACATCAATTTTAGCATGAGCAGTAGACAAGAAAAGTCGTCCAAGGATTAAAGGAATCTTAACATCCTCGGGCATATCTAATATTATAAAGTCTACGGGGAACACAAACTTCTCGATCCTAACAAGCACATTTTCAGCAATCCCCTCAGGTCGTTTTACCATTTTATCTGGCAATTCAATAAGAAACTTAGTGGGTGCTAATCTTCCTAAGCCTAGGGTAGTGAATGTCTTAAAGGGCATAACACTAACGCTAGCTCCCAAGTCAGCTAAGGCATTATTGAAAGACATATTATTAATAGAACAAGGTAAAGTAAAACTTCCTGGATTTCTTTCTTTGTGAGGCAAGGCATTTTGATCGGTTGCAGAGCACTCTTCTTTCATTACTCCCTTGATATCCTCTTCAATCCTAGTCTTTTCTTTGAGCAATCTCCTCACACTGATTGAAGAGTTAAAGAAATATTGGGGTTTCAAAACACCACCATTCATCAATCTTCCAGGAAAAGGTATGTTGGGCAAGACTTCTTCAGTTGTGGTGATTGCTTTGACATGATCCCTTGGATTTGTTTCAGTTGAGCCAGGTAGACTTCCGTATCCCCTTTCTTGAAGAACGTTGCTCATCTGACCGATTTGTTGTTCCAATGCTTTGATCGAAGCTCCTTGATTTCTTGTAGTAACATCTGTAGAAGCTCGGATTTCTTTGATCATAGCAGCGTTTTCTTCATGTCTTTTAGCAGCATCAGCCATAATCTGCTTCAAAGTATCATCTAAAGTCTGCCTCCTCTCTTGATAAGTAGGGTTTCCATTGTTCTTTTGATAGTAACCTGGAACAGCTTCCCTAAATCTCCCTGAAGGTTGGAATGGTTGACCAAATTGTGTGTAGTATGCTTCTTCGAGGGTTTCACTTTCTTTCTTTGATGGACAATCTTTAGTGTAGTGAGGTCCTTCGCATCTTTCACAACCAACTTGGGCAGCATAGACTTTCTCGTCTCTTTTCTTCATATCTCTACTAAGTTTATCCAATTGAGCTTGAATTGAAGCAAATCCGTCAAAATTAGTACCGCTCTTGGATCTAGTAGAGGTCCTATCGTGCCACTTTTGAGAATGATCAACAGCTTCTTGAATAGCTTTCCTAGCATTAACTGCACTCATCTGAGATACAGCTCCCTTGGCATCCAAGATCTGTCTTGTAGGCATGTCCAATCCCTGATAAAACAGTATTATCTCCTGCATAGCGGTTAGATAATGTTAAGGACATTTCAATAATAAATCTTTAAAACGTTCCCAAGCCTAATAGAGAGTGTTGGGATCGCTCCTAACACGAGAATGTGACAACATTACGAGATTACAATAGTTATCTTTGTTAGGCACAAACACATGGACTAAAACCGTCATTTATGTAAAGTCATGTGTTGTAAGGCCTATATAAACCCCTCCATACTTCCATGGAGGGGTGATGCTTTGTGTTTAGTCTTATCATTTTTATATTTCAATAAAAACACCTAGTTATCCCTTCTCTCTCTAGTTTCTCTCTCTAACTATGGCTACTCTTTACTTCCATAATCCCCGACCTCCCGATTCACTAAATCAACCATAAAACACGGTCCTAACAGTGGCATCAGAGCCTCGTTAATATATTGGTTGATTTTTGTGGTCAAATTTTGCCAAAAACGTCATTTTTTTAAACTGTAATAATATGTGATTAACTGTCTTTATTATATTACTTCTTTTAACAGTTTTTTAAGTGATTTGTTTTTGTTTTTGATAAAATGACTTCCATACTCGGTAATTACAGCCTCATACTCGATAACCCTAAAATTTCGCAGTCCATACTCAAAATTTAGCTTCCATACTCGATATTTGGCTCCCATACTCGATATTTGGCACCCATACTCGATATTTGGCACCCATACTCGATAAGATCATCACCAAACTCGATAAAAAACGTACCAACAGCCCATAAAACACGAAATTACACCCTAAAACACTACGAATCGCCCCTGGTTAGCTCTGATGCCAATTGTAGAACCCAAGATTCACGTTCTGGAGGTCGCGGTTGATCGAAATATGTATTATCCATGGTTAGTTCTAGAGAGAGAAAATAGAGAGAGAAAGGTGAAGAAAACAAAGGTTTATTAGATTGACACAATGTAAGATACACAATGATTTCCCACCCCTCATGGAGAGTCATGAGGGGTATTTATAGGCTCCTAACACTACATGTTTGCCTACTTGACAATAGTAGTCCCTGTAGTTTCTAATCTAGTCCATTTTTCACTTGTGTGACGTTATCTTTATAAAAAAGCGAAGCTAACAGAGAGTCTCATCGGGCTCTTGCTTGAAGTTATTGATAGCCTCCATCTTTTTAGCGGTCTTAGCAGGTGGACAATATCTTTTCATGAATTTTCTCTTCAAGTCTTCCCATGTTTTGATCGAACCATCTGGTTCGCTTTTTAGCCACCTGTTGGCAACTCCTGTAAGTGAAATAGGAAAACACGAAGCATAAGTTTGTCAATAGTCATTTTCTTAGTAGTAAATAAATCTGCTATTTCAAGGATCTTCTCCACGTGTTCATTAGCATCTTCGTGCTCCAATCCACTGAAAGCATTCTCTCTAAGCTCTTTGATAAATTGACCCTTCAGCTCAAATTTGGATTCAGCATCAAACTTGGGCCTAGCAACTCCCGAACCATAGTCCGCTCGGGTCTTGTTCATGTACTCCTCCATAGTTGTTTCCGACATTGTTTCTGGTTCTTTTCCTTCACTAACTTCTTCCTGTTCAGGAAAATAATCAAGCTCGAAAGAACTTGAAAGATCAAGGGTTGTTGCTTGAAAAAACCTTTTAAGCGAATGAAAAGCTCGTTCAGGATCTTCGAAAGGTTTGGTTAAGTTCTTATTTGAACTTCTGGTCATGCACTTCCTGAAATCAAAATAAAACCATCAATAGGATAGGTTGGATAAAGTAGAAGAAAACTAAACGAAAACGGAATACGAAAAATAAAAGTTGCTGATATCTGCAGATGATGCGCCGTATCCTAAGAATTGGATGTGGCGTATCTTATTACGTTAAAAATAAATCAGACTTTTATTCAGAAAATAAATATGCCGCTTTATAAATTAGAATGCGTCATATGTTTAAAGTTATCAAAAATCAATTATATTTATAAAAATTAAATGCATCGTATAGACAGAAGCTAATATGCCATATCTTCGTTATGCTTCAAAATACAAGATTTTTGATTCAGATTTAAATGCGCCGTATCGATGAAAATCGATGCGCCGCTTTTATTTAATAATTCGAAAACTGTTTTTAATAAATTAATTAATACGCCGTATCTGTAAAACAGATGTGCCGTATGTCGGTTAAGGTTTAAAAAGATTTCTTATTAAAAACAGAATACGTCGTATCTGGGGATAGGTGCGCCGTATTAGAATTATTAAACGCGCTGTATATGAAAATTAAGATGCCCTACGCCGCATCTAAATAATAGATGTGTCGTATCGTTTGTATCAGCAGAATACAGCGACATCAGTTAATGCAGAAAAATAAAAGAAAAACAAAAAATTACAAAAATAAAAAAAAATAAATACACAAAACAGTAAATATGCAAATTATACAATGAATGCAATCTAAGTAATATACAACAAAGTTAGTGGTTAGAACTAAAATATACAAAAACCTAAAAAGTTAGAAAACCTAATTAAAATACTAACTAGATAAACAGATATTAACAATTCACTCCCCGGCAATGGCACCAAAAACTTGATGCTTGTCATGTGTCACGTTGTAGTATAGTTGTTTTGCCTATTCAAGTTTTAAATTTATATTTAGCCGACTTATCCTAACACACACACTATCGAGCAGTGTACCCGATAAATATGTAGATAATGGTAAGCAGAGTGTCGATCACTAAGAGTGGAACGTAATATCTAATTAACCTAATCAGTATTTTGATATCCTAAGTTAGTTTTACAACCTAATCTATCGCAAAGGGGGGATTAGTATGAGAGACTAGCACAGTTTTGTATATTAAACAATATAAGTAAAACTAATGAGAACGAATAAGAGAATAGCAAACACGTACATGGATAGATAATAGATACAGAAAAAAGGCCTGTCCTATGGTTAAGTAGTTTGTCACTTGTTTTATTGCTAGTTTTATATGATGAGTATCGTAATCTTATCTGTCTCGTTGGATCGTAAATATAGGCGAGTAAACTCTTAATGATCACTTATGCCTATCCCACTTATCTAGACACTAGTTAAGTAGGCGAGGAGGGGGTATGGCAGCCCAAGCAAAACTCAGCTAGACACAGAGGTTATCAATGCACATATACAAGTCACCAAAAAAACATCATATAAACTTTAATTGATGGGAAAGCAATTTTAAGGGGAGCAGTATGGTGGCCACAAGCCCATCAATCTTGATGAATTAAAGCTTACTAATACAGATAAAACAAAACTACTTAATGAATTATACACATGCAGGACCTTCTTACTGCTCTAAGATCTTCGTTTAGGGTGTGTCTTGTGTTGCTTGTTCGTCTGAATTCGTCTCCTTAGGGTTATGTTGCACACAAAATTCATAGGTAATGATGGTCTATTTATAATTTGTGTCTGAGGGTTTGATGCGGCGCATCAACTAAGTAGATGCGGCGCATTGAGGTAACTTCGCGTGGGGTCCAAGATTATTATATTCTGGAATCTTCGTACACCGTCTTCAGATGCGGCGTATCTTGAATCTTTATGCGGCGCATGTCTTTCAGTATCTTGGATTGTATCTGGTGAAGTCTTGATAGTGATACGTCGTATGTCAATACTGTGATGTGGCGTATCTGGAGTAGAACAAGCTGGATCCTCTTCGTTGACCAAAGTTTCATATGCGGCGCATGATAAAATCACATGCGGCGCATTCTTCAGAGTCAGGCAATGGTCTTCGAATTCATCTAAGTATGATAGTACGACGCATCTGTCTATAATGATGCGGCGCATCTCCTTGATTTCAGTAGACTTTTCCATCTTGATTAATTTGCTCCATAATTAGTCCAAAATCGCCAAGTTTCACCAATTGCTTGTTATTTCCTGAGAATCACTAAAGTAAACAATCAAGCACCGATTCTCATACATAATTAAGTAAAACAAGTCAATTAAATAGGATAAATGTTGTCAATATAATGTACTTATTTGATGTCATCAAGTGCAAAAATGACACCGAGAGAAAAAGACATGCAAAAACGCCACTAATGTTCCGTATAAATTTGCAAAAAAGCTACCGAGACCAACTTTTTGCTAACGCCCGTTATTTTCCTTATTAGTGGCATGCGAAATGACTAATATACCCTCTTATTCTTCCCCACTTTTAGGGACTTAATTTGCAATTTACCCAATTCTTTTTTTTTATTGGAAGCCACCACCACCACCACCCTCTACCACCACACAACCAACACCACCACCCTCTACCGCCACCACCACCACCACCCTCTACCTCCACCACCACCACACTCCTCCTTCCATTTCATCATTTGGATTCACATCCCCAAATTTAAATCCATTTTCAAATTGTCAATAAGTATCTTATTTGGTGAAAACCCTTGAAAATGGATTTACTGACAATTTGAAAATGCTCGTGATCTACCAAGGAGCCCAAGAAGGTATGCATTTATTTGTATAACAGGGAAAACTAAATAAAAAAGTAACAATCTTTGGTCCGATTTTTTTTGTCTATATGCAATATATTTTACTATAACGGCCTAAGAATTTGATCCTGAACCTTACATTGGTTTGTTTTAGGTATACAGCAGAAAATTCAGTAGAGTTTGGAGCTCCTCGTAATACAGATTTCCCTCAACTTAGACAGCCATTAGCACTAGAAGTTTAGAGATCATTAGTGAAGTCCACTAATGATGGATCAAAAGTTACAGTATTGACTAATGGCCCATTAACAAATTTAGCAAACATCTTACTCTCCGACACTAATTCTAGCTCAATCATTGAGGTGATTAGTCTGGTTCAGCTTCATGTCCTTTGTGTTAACTTATATTTCATGATCTAGTTAACATGTAATCACAGGAACTGGTTATACTAGGAGGACATATCAACTAAAACAAAAACGAAGATAAAGGAAATGTGATCAATATTCCATCAAAAAAGTACATAGAAGTAAACATGTTTCTCGACCCTTTAGCTGCAAAGACAATATTCGAGTCATCACTAGACATCACCCTCATCCCTCTACCTATGCAACGTAAAGTTAGCGTAATTCCAAAGATCCTAAACAGATTACAAACCAAAAACACGACGCCAGAAGCTATTTTCACTCAACGCTTGTTGATGAGGCTTTATCGCTTACAGCAAAAGAGTCACTTATATCGACATGTGGTATGACACTGGAACTACCTTCATTACTTGTATGTTTTACAAACTCTTTACTATAAATTCTTTACACACATTTTGCAGGATATGTTTTTGGGAGAAATCCTAGGCGCGCTTGTCGTCGCTAGTGATCCGAACATTCTAAAACCAACGTTTGAAATCGAGCATCTAATGGTGTATGCACAAGGAAATATATCTAATGATGGAGAAATTATTATTGACACAAATAAAACAAAAGGCATCAAAGTACTGAAGGACTTCAACCCTGTATCATGTTATGATATCTTTGCAAGTAATCTTATTGAAAGGAAACAGTCGGCTGTGATCGGAAGTTTAACGAGCAAAAAAAACTTTGGGGTTCACCGAAAAAATGAGCTGGTTACATGATCTAGCAATTATAGAAAATGTCAATAAGTTTTGCATCTCCATTGTACCATTCTTTGTTTACTTAAAGATAACAATAATGACAAACTTTTTTGCTCATTTTTGTTAGTTTCATAGAGTTATTACAAAGCTATATATTCATGAACTAGTATAGGATTATTTGCATTGGTACAACAACAATCTAATGACATTCCTAATGTCATCAGATTCAGATTACATATGGTTACTGTAGGACCGAATACATGGTGTGATTTATGTGGTTCGGGAGGTCGAGGTTGGTGATTTAGGATGAACATGGTGATAATTCTAGTGAGAGAAAGTAGTGAGAGGGTGGAGAACAAAAGGATAACTTTATTGATAAGTGAAACAATACAAGAACCTAATGATTTCCCACACCCCTCATGGAGAGTCATGAGGGGTATTTATAGGCTCATTACATTACTACTTTGCCACTTAAACAATATTAGTCCTTGTGGGCAAAGCATACTACGTATCTAGTCCATTTCACGTGAATGATGCCAACTTCAAAAAATAGCGAGGCTAACAATCTCCCTCCAAGATGGCGTCACAAGTGAATGGTTACAATGAGACCTATAAATACATAAACAAAGTAAATTACAATAACAATAAACAATGTTGACGTTGTTGAAGCGCAGAGTCTCTATGGTCTAGATACTGAGGATGACTTGGAGGTCTTTCTTCCAACGATCTCGGCATTTGATCTTTGGCGTTTGACGGCTCTGATCTTTTTCCAGTGTTGAACTCCTTATAAATCATCCTTGAAGTTCCTTCTTCCGAATACTTCGGCATTTGATCTTCGGCCACTGAAGGCACTGATCTTTGGAGCTCTGGACTTCGAGTGCTGTAATGATCTAGTTAGGTTATTACTCCCTCCTAACTAGTGAGCCTTTTCCTTGCTCCCTCCTGAACCGACAACCTTTCTTCTTTTATCAAATCTCTTAAGTCTTCTAACACACAACGGAGAAAGTAGTCACTAGATTGTAACACAATGGTTGTCATTCGGGGAGCATCATAACAACATAACTCACATAGTATTGCATCGAAGTTGGTAATAAGCCCCGATGTACACATTATTAGTACTTCTTCGGTTTTCAGATAAAGCACAGTTCCTTCAGCCAATCAAATTGAAGACGAAACACTACTTCTTTCTTCGTGTACTTCTCCCTCCTGATGGTTGCGATTTATCGAAATCATCATACTATTTTGTGTACATGCCTTAAAATTACCTTTACTTTACCCTTCTGATGCAATATGTAAGCCATAACAGCTCGTTTAAGCATAATTCCGTGAGTATATGTCGAAAAAATATACTCTCAATACACTTCTCTCAAATCAACCTTTAAACGAACCTCCTTTGAATTCACCGGCTAATAGTAATGACCACATATTGAGACAACCCGATATGACTAATCTTGAAACTGAAGTAGACACCCCTTGTGACTTAATGCTTGTACTATCCTTGATTAAGAACTTCTTGATATATCCACAACTTTGTGTGACACTGAGTACTACAACGTAACTCCTTAAAGTAATAGCTATACTGTGAGCACTACAACGTAACTCCTTGCATCAGATATAACTAGATTGTCAAGTCTTAATCTCTAAGAAAAATGCCCAGACAAGTTATCTTGAGACCCACAACATATCTCAAAGACAAATAAGTACACCCTTGAAACGCACTTCAATCTTCAAATCAATAATACCTTACAAAAACCCCGTAGTCATTTTGTTAAAATAACAATTTTAGCCGTGAAATATGTATCCTCGTGAAATTTGTGAGAACCAAAATACCACTCATTTTACCAAGTATTATCAAATGTATATCCCAAAAATAACTTTCGGATTGCAAATAGATAATTCGTTTAGTTCCGGCCTATTTTAGTCACATTTTCGAATCATAAGCTCAACCCAATAATCAAAAGAATGCCAGCCCAACACACTTCGTGATAATAGACTTTTCAGCCACTATTTCAATTGTGAAACTCGATCCAATCTATGCACCCGATCCACTCAATAACCATTTAAAAGAGTGTTGCCCTAATAACACTCATTTAACCCTAAATACATATCAGATAAACACGCCTCCACCTCCTAATTGCTCTCAATACAAGACTTTTCATCCACATAAAACTAATCTCATCTTCATCTATCTATCAAAACCGATTCACAAACACACCTTTACCTTGTTAACTGTTTACTGATCAAGTCCGAATGAAGAAGAACGTGTAAGGGCTTCAAGATCCAATGGGAATGGGTCTCGGGTGAGGTTTATTGTTGTGATAACGTTTTGATTTTTGATCACATGGGTTTACACATAAATCAAAT
The DNA here is from genome assembly GCA_014162995.1 of Artemisia annua. Lineage (NCBI taxonomy): Eukaryota > Viridiplantae > Streptophyta > Magnoliopsida > Asterales > Asteraceae > Artemisia > Artemisia annua. The sequence continues at coordinate 28,948 of LBNU01038663.1, forward strand.
TTATTTTAAAAATTTTGTTTACTATATGGACATATAAGAATTTACCCGTGAAAATTGTGATATAAGTACAACTAATAAGTATGCATGAGTTTTCATTATGTATTAATATCAATTAATATTTTATAAAAATTTTATTTGATGAAAGATTTAACTTTGTTTAGTTGACATAGATGTTGATGTTGCGTTTGATGTTGTTGTTTAACTTTAACTATTGATATCATGTTGCACAAAATGTGTGAGTTTAGTAGCACATAATGAGCGTTGATAAAGTTAAAATATACTCCGTAAAGTTTTTTAAAAATGTTTTTCCAGATATCCGTATATAAACTTTAAATGATAATTATATGAGTCGTTATAAGTACAATCGTGTATATTTAATTTCATATCACAGTAACTCGTACTTACCATTTGATATTTATATTACCGTTAATAATAATTTAACTATATTTAATATTCAACCCGTGTATGTATAGATTAAACTTTTAAATAGGATAACATGAGTTTTTATTTATATTTAACGTACATAGTAAAAAGATATTTTAATAGATGAAAGTTTAAAACTAATATTTATTTTAAAAGTATTTAATGTATATTAAAACTAATTCGTACATTTATAAAATTTTGTAAGTTTAATGGATAGAAGTCTCAAACAAATACTAATACTCATGTAATTGTAAACAAAGTCCATTTTATAAACTCTAGGAGTATAAAGTATAGGGGGTTATTTGTTTATTATCTAAAGTTATTAAAAAAGATGGAGACTTATAATTACACTTAACTCTATATAATTTATTTAAAATTCAACCACTAAAGTTTTATTATTTACCTCCTCTCTTTGTAAGTTTTTATTTTCTTTAATTTGACACCTATATTTTTATGTGTTTTTTTCTTCAACCAAATTCTCCACCAAATTTATTAAAGTTTGACCAAAATCAATTCAATTTTAACTTTTTATTGGCCAATCATATTGCTTGATTTCGCCTATGTGTCAAAATTAAGCTCTCCTATTGGTCCAATTTTTTTCCCATAAGATTGTTTTGTCAAAAAAAAAACTCATGATGTAATTCCTTTATTATATAAAAGATATGATTCTTTTCTTGGCTTTTGTATATGACAATCTTATTGAAATATATGATTCATCTTTTTTTGATATTTTATATGCCTTTAGATTTTTTTAAACATGACTTGCGTATATGTGTTGAGGGTTTTAAATTTTCAATACGATGGTTTATAATTTAACAAAAGAAACAAGAAAAAGAAAAAAAGAAAAAAAGGGCCTTGTTAAAATGAACTTGTCTAATAAGTAGGTATTTTTAGTATGTTTTTTTTTTTTTTTTTTGAATTAAAATTGATTATGTGAATCATAATCGAATAAGTGAATCATATGTAAAAAAAACTTGTTAGTTTTTATTTTGAATCATACTAGTGTATATCACTTATTTACTTGATGGGATTGTTCTTGAGTCATTGCATATTGAAACTTCACTAATGTCAAACTGTATAATCTCCCATAACTTAATAACAAGCAAGGAGAAGGCCCGCCGCGTTGCGGCGGGTTCCTTTATTTTTGGATAGTTTGCGTTTATTTGGCAGATTCGTTTGGATAGGCCAGTTCTAAAAGAATTTAGGATAATGTTAAAGTTATTTGATAGGTTAAAGGTGCAGTTTGAAAGTTCTTTATATATTTATTGGGCTTATTATGTTCGTTATCGAGAGACTTTTTTGCCATTATTTTTTTTTTATTTAAGAAACCGTTAGATATCAGTTAGATATTTGGCAAATAAAGTTTGTTATATAAAAAAATCATAAATATTAAAAAGCTCAGGGTGTGTTTTGTAATTTTTTTTTTAACTATTAATAGTCACGGTGTTTGTTTTACCTTTTAAGATATTAAAGTGGTACTATAATTTACATATAGACGTCCAGCTGCTATTTGTCTTGTTGCATTTTATTAGTTTTTTAATAGTTTGTCTATTCATTATTTACATCTCGAACACTGGAACAAATCGTAAACGAATGGACATAATTACAAAAAAGCCTTCAATGACTGGCAGGCCTTGAGTGAGACAAATGGAATTGGGTTGATGGATTTCTTAAAAAGGCCCAAAAAATAAATTTTTTTAATGTGCCTCAGACAATTAGTAGTATATAGGAATAAGAGTAACAAATAATTCGTAACAAAAAAAAACATCTAAACACATATGGGTAAACATGCTGCTTGTAGCCATTCAACAGTTAATCAACTTCAAAAGTTATGATGTCCAAAACTGAAGTTGATTAAATGTGACAGGTAAAAGAATTGAAGTTGATTAACACATCACTTTTGGGCTAAGGCATAAGTTGATGACAGGCCTTGAGTAACATTTAATCAACATCATCACTTTTGGGCTAAGGCATAAGTTTTGGGTTGGAAAAAAAGCTTGGAGCCCAACATATGTACTGTTACATACACGACGACGTTTTGAACGGGATTTAATATATATAGTAATGAGTGTGGATAAATTATAAATAATGATAAATGACCAAAAGGGCTTGGCCCAATATAAATGATGCTAACTAAATAATACTACCTCCATCCCAAAATAAGTGTTTAGTTTGACTTTTCAGAGTGAAACTGTTCAACTTTGACTTTAATTATTTTTGTGGTTGTTATATAATATTTGATGCAAAATATATGAATAGATTGGATTTTTAGTGTATTTTTCAATTGTATAATTTTTCATCAAGTATTATATAACACAAAAAAATATTTAAAGTCAAAGTTGAACCAGTTTAAATCTGAAAAGTCAAATTGTACACTTATTTTGGGACGGATGGAGTATTCCATTAACAGCCCCTCGTAGTTTGAGCGGGAGGACGCAGAACACTCATACTGGTAAGAAGTTCATCAAACAGGGCAGCCGGAAGACCCTTAGTGAAAGTATCGGCATACTGATAGCGTGAAAGAACATGCAAAACGCGAACCTGTCCTGTAGCAACATGATTCCGAACAAAGTAAATGTCAATCCCGAGATGTTTCGTGCATTGATGTTGCACAGGACTAGAAGATAAATAAACCGCACTGACATTATCACAGTAAAAAATAGTGGCATAATGTAGAGGAGAGTGAAGCTCTCGAAGAAGATTCCTGATGTGTAAGATTGCACCCTCGCAAAAAGGTTTTACTTCTCAAGGGATCTTGAGAAGCTTGCAATCCCCACCAGGCAGTGTACCTGACCGATGTAGTATAGTGTAGTGACAAGTACCGGGGGATTGATCGTTCTCTAGGAGAATAGTGTCGTTAGGATTGAAAAACTACTCTAATAGGTCTAAGGGTGAGGGAAGATTCTTTTTGTATTTTTATATTTTAATGAAAGCAAGTAAATATCTCGGTTTTGAAGGAGTGGGCGGAATTAGTTGCTAGTCAACTAACCCAAATAACTACAATTGCAAATAAAATAAAATAAACTGAAAATGATGTTGTGAAAACTATATGGAGAGAAATGTGTTTACTTAGATTTCCTTACTCCCTAACTATCTTTTACCGATTGATTAGTGTGTATTAATTGCGTGGATGACGGATTGTATTCCTTAATA
>LBNU01038663.1:32769-62349 GCA_014162995.1 Artemisia annua
TTTTTATATTTTTATGAAAGCAAGTAAATATCTCGGTTTTGAAGGAGTGGGCGGAATTAGTTGCTAGTCAACTAACCCAAATAACTACAATTGCAAATAAAATAAAATAAACTGAAAATGATGTTGTGAAAACTATATGGAGAGAAATGTGTTTACTTAGATTTCCTTACTCCCTAACTATCTTTTACCGATTGATTAGTGTGTATTAATTGCGTGGATGACGGATTGTATTCCTTAATAACGGTCGTGGGGGTGTGTACGGACTTCCACAACTCTATAAGCTCCTACTTCACTCCTATGTCGAGCCGGCTAAGAAGCTCCTAACATGGGATCACTAGAATTCGCTCATGCATCAAATACAATCAAATAACCTTAGTACACCTTGGTTCATGTTTCTTAAGACGTTCAAGCAAGTTACCGTATAGGAGGTTAGCCAGTTTTCTTAAGCCTAACATCGATAAACATTCATCCAATACAATTAACAACACACCATTCAATCAATAATCAATAGTTAGGTTTCATTAGATCTAAGCAAACACAAAGAAAACCTAGCCTAGCATGTTAAACAAAAGACAAGAACAAGATAGAATCAAACAACACATAGACATATTGAATGATTAATTGATAACTTATCTTCAATGTAACATGGAAGATCTCAAGGTAAAAAACCTTGAAAAAGCTGCTAAAATTCGTATTAGGGTTTCTCTCTAAAAAGTTCCACACTAATGACTAAAAATTGTGAGAATATATATAGAAAAACAGATCTGACGGCGTCACGTTGTAGCTGTGACGCCGTCACCTCGCCTTGCTTAGGGTTTCTTGATGGCCTTCTTAAATCCGTCCCCCTTTAATCTCCCAAAATCCGTTCTGGCTTATCAAGGCTTGACGGCGTCACATCAAAGCTTGACGCCGTCATGGGTACTATTCCAGCAGACTTTAGCACTTTGTCGAATTCTTCACTTTTATGCTCCAAAAACGTCCAAAATGCTTCCTTTTCCAGAATTTCTCTCCAAAGTACCTAAAATGACAAAAGGAACGATTTAGGGTAATAATTGATCAAATAAATACGATTTAGGGCTTAAATAACCCCCGAAAAGCGGTACACTTTTCACCTTATCAATTCCGCAACAGGACGTCTCAGCCACTGCATTGGTAGCACCACGGTACTCAGCCTCAGCACTAGAATGAGACAAATTGTATTGCCTCTTAAATGACCAAGACAGTAAATTGTTGCTAAGGAAAATGCAATAACCTGAAGTAGAACGTCAAGTAGTTGGGCAGCCTGCCTAATCAGCATCCGAATAGGCAACCAGAGAAGATATCAAGGAAGAATACAGTTGAAGACCATAATCCAAAGTGCCGCGAACATAACATAAGATCCGCNTTGTATTGCCTCTTAAATGACCAAGACAGTAAATTGTTGCTAAGGAAAATGCAATAACCTGAAGTAGAACGTCAAGTAGTTGGGCAGCCTGCCTAATCAGCATCCGAATAGGCAACCAGAGAAGATATCAAGGAAGAATACAGTTGAAGACCATAATCCAAAGTGCCGCGAACATAACATAAGATCCGCTTAAGAGCAACAAGATAAGGCTCCCGAGGATCATGCATATGGAGACAAACCTGCTGAACCGCATATGATAAATCTGGTCTAGTGAAGGTGAGATATTGTAAAGCCCCGGCAAGGCTCCTGTAAAGGTTCGGATCAGAAATTAGAGTGCCATCAGCCCCCAACTTGGACTCCGTATCAATAGGAGTCCTGCATGAATGGCAATTGTGCATACCAGCACGCTTAAGAACCTCCGTTGCATACATTTTCTGGCAAAGAAACATCCCCTTGGTGGTGCGGGTGACAGAGATACCCAGAAAATAGTTCAACAGACCCAGATCAGTCATAGAGAACTCCTGATGTAAAGAGGCTATAATCCTATGTAAAAATGTTGTAGAAGAAGCTGTCAGCAAAATATCATCTACATAAAGCAATAGGTAAGCAACATCAGGTCCTTATTTATAAATGAACAAGGACGAATCACATCATCTGTGAGAAGAACCAACACGAGTAGCATAACTCGCAAAACGCTAAAACTAGGCACGTGGTGCCTGCTTAAGGCCATATAACGATCACTGTAGGAGAAAAACGTGATCTGGACATTGAGGATCCCTAAAACTAGGAGGCTGATGCATATAGATTGTCTCTGGGAGTGTACCATGGAGAAAAGCATTCTTGGCATCAAGCTGATGAAAAGGCCAATACCGAGAAGTAGCCAGGCTGAGGACGATGCGAATAGTAGCCGGTTTAACAACCAGGCTGAATGCCTCATCATAGTCAACACCAAACTGTTGATTTTTCCCATTAGCTACAAGACGAGCTTTGTACTTGCTTAAAGATTCATTTACAAAATGCTTGTGCTTAAATAACTACATGGAATGAACAATGTTCATGTCAGATGGTCGTGGCATAAGAACCCAAGTATTATTTTTAATTAAAGCATTATACTCATTAAGCATAGCTCGTTGCCAGTTAGGATCTATGATTGTGTAGGATTTTGGAATGGGAGAAATGGTTGACACATGACAATTATAACTCGGGTTCGTTTTATTAGTGCCAATATGAAAACGTGCGACCTGTGGGTGAGTTGAGGTTGGGTTTGGATGAGGATTAGGTGCAGTAGTTGGAGGTGCGTTGGGTTGGTCAGGTGGTGTTGGGCTGGTAGTATCTGGTGTGATGTTTGGGCCGGTGGTATGTGAAATAGGGTTTGTTCCGGTAGGCTGGACGGGAATGGTTAGATTGGGAGTAGCCAGTGTTGAGAGTGGGCCGGTGGTATGAGTGATGGGAGTTGGGCAGGTGGGTTGGGCATGTAGTGTTGGACCGGTGGTATTTGAAATAGGAGTTTGATCTTTGGTATTTGAAATAGGGGTTGGTTGTTGGAGAATATGGCGAGCGATAAGGTTTGGAGCGGCGTCGAGAAAGGTGTAGAAAGGGGCATCGTTAGGCGTGACAGACCCGACTGGAAAAATGGTCTCATCAAAGGTAACATTACGGGAAATGATGATTTTGTTAGTGGAAAGGTTAAGGCAATAAAATCCCCAGTGGTTTGATAGGTAGCCAAGAAAAATACATGGAGCGGAGCGTTACCAAGTTTATGATTGGTGTCTACCTTTAACCAATCGGGTGATGGAGAAGACACGACATCGGCACTTGTTGATTCACCCTTGGTGATGACGTGATCTAAAAGTTCCAGCCTTTCACAATGGCTTTTGAAGAAATAAGACCAAGATGAGTAATTGGATTTTGCGAGATCAAGCTTAGAGGGAATAAGGTTAGTGATGGATGTTACAACAATGAGTTTGTCCGATTGAGATAGCACGGTGGTGGTTGGGACGGATGATATATTAGGGAATAAACGACAGTGAATTAAAAAAAAAATAAATAATAAAAAAAAAAATAAAAAAAAATAAAAACGTAAAATGTAGGCTACTTTTAAGGTTTATTTGGACAGTTAGGGTATTTCTCTAATACCATGACAAACTGTATAATCTCTCATAATTGAATAATGTGTCGATACATTATAAATAATGATAAATGACTAAACGGGCTTGATCAACTAGAAATTACGTTAACACTAAATAATAGTCCACTAACAACCAAGTTTATCCTTTTTTTCATTTAAAATCCGTAATATCTCATACAATAATGATTCATTAGTGCACTATGATTCAATATTATCACTTCTGAGATGGATATTAACCGAATGATTTTATGATTCAACACTGACAATAATCGTTTGTCTCTTTGTATCCATAATAGACGAGTACCCACGCATAGCAACGGGATTTTGTAGCGGCAGATATTTGTATTGTTAAAAAAATGTTTATGGGTTATAAACGAAAAATAATAAAAGTTTAAGGATTCGGGGATTAAACATAATGTCTTGAAACCCGGTTTGACCGGGCCGGTTCCAATCGAAAAAACGGGTCAAATTAGACCGGTTTTTTATTTTTGAATCCGGTTAGACCCGCCGGGTTTGAAGTAACCCGGATCAACCCGATTTTCGATATATATATATTTTTTGTATCATTCCAAATATATATAAATTTAATTTTTATGGAAGACCGGGTTGACCCAGTGGTCGAACCGGTAACCCGGTTTCCCTGTGATTCGGACCGGGTCGATTAGAGACCCGGTTTTCAAAACATTGATTAAACACTATTTAAAGATTAAACACTATTTAAATTGAATGAAAATAATATTGGTGGGTTATAAACGAAAATAATAATAAAAGTTTATGGTTTCAATCTATAGTTTTCTTAATTTTTCCACTTTCGACATTTCCTTAAATAGATTAAGGTTTTTACTTTTCACATTTTTCTTTATATATAACTAGCTTATAGACCCGTCAAATTGACGGGTTTTTAGAAGAATGAATGCATCAAGAAATTAAGTTTGTGGGTAAAGTAAGAAAAAACAACGAAGGTAAAGATTTTGTATTGTTGTTTAATGAAAGAATATGTGATGAGTGAATGATACAATAAAGAAACATGGATGTAACTATTAATCTAATAAACGTCTATACATGCAGGCAACAATCTTCATGGTCTTGAAAAGTAAATGTATGTAGTGAGTGATAATTAAGTGATAAGCCAATGAACATTTCTAAAGCACCTAAAAAAAAAAAAAAAAAAAAAAAAAAAAAAAAAAAAAAAAAAAAAAAAAAAAAAAAAAAAAAAAAAAAAACTGTAAGTAAAAAGTAATAAACAACAATGAACGATATAAATTCCATTATTTCTGTAAAGGAATAATAACTAATAAGTCAACGATCCTATAAACAATTGTGTTTGTAACTATTAATAAATAACAATGAACGTAAATAAGTTTCATTACTTTTTGGAAGGAATAATAATTAATATGTCAATGAAGCTTTCCCAAATGATAATCTATGTATGCATACCGAATATAGGATACAAACAAAACATATTCAATGACGAACAACGGCACTCCTCAAGATACGAAACAAAACATACTTAATAGCTAACAAAACACTATAGAATGGTTCACTTCAAGTGCATGATACATCTCCAACTATGTGATAGCCATTTGATAGTTGCACCTCTCAGTGTACATCTTTGATTAATATAGTTGTCGATATCGCTATAATAACATGAAATCAATTAGCAACTAAAGAAACTCAACAAAAATCAATTGTTTCAATATTATCTACACTTAAAAGGATTTTAATTCTGTGAAACCAATTATACGTAAATGAGATACACACTAAGAATTTGCACAATGATTGCATTTTGCAATATTTTGTGTATACCTTTACACCTGCAGAAAATTCCATGTTTTGCTTACTTTAATAAACAATCCATTTCAATTTTCAAACAACTTAAATACAAATTATCATTTTCGTAGGCTACAACATTGAAGCACCATGTTTCCATGTCCAAAATAAATTTAAACTTATACACAAGGGTGTTTGAAATAGCTTATTTAGAATGTCTCGTGCAGTTATAAATATCCCAAAAGAACTTCTATCAAGATAAGCCCATGAGCCTTCAAATAAGCTATACTTTTTTTTTGTGGCTTGTGGTGTTCTGAAACCTAAATAAGTCAATAAGCCCCCAAAATAAGCTAATCCAAGCAACCCTAAAGAAGACTAAATGCAATCTTGTTAGCACCAAACTAACCTTGAAACTAAAATGTTAGTGCTTTTGATCTTTTCATACAACAATGCTTGAGCATCTTGTCTTGATAAATCAATTAGTCCACATTCAAAATGATGGGTTTTATGAAACACTCATGTAGTTGTGTAATTGCCTCAAACTTTTAGCACCTGGATGGAACGGAAAATGATCCGGTTCATCACAAATAACCTATAAAGATAAATGGGCGAAGGCACAGAATTAATACTTGAATTTAAGAATGCTGAGACTACAAAAATTACATTAGAGACTACAAAATAATTTATCATTGACCATTTCAACATATTATACCCGCCCTATATGCTATTGCCTAAATTCACATGTTTACCTATTAAAGAGTAAACATAACCCGAATCAACCCGTCTTGTACTTAATCGGTTGAAATTTCCCATATGTTAAACAGAATTGGAATCTTATAGAACTACATGAATAAGACTTTCTTATCAGCATATGTGTGCACTAACCTGGAAAGAATAGTAAATTTACCAGTTACCTATAAGCAGGCAATCCGTAAGTATTCACGAACGATTTTAACATCACTCATAACAATCTCAGGTCATAATAAGTCTTAATTAATAAGCAAACCTGATTAATTGTACAATAGGTGGAGTGAGTTTTCAATATCATAGGTCAATACAGGTTGTGTTTTATCTCGAAGTGGTCCAATAAAAACTTTAGCTAAATTAGAAATGGTTTAAAGATGGTCTAACAGGTAAAGATCACGGAAACTCGGTTTCTAGTGCAACCATCCTAATCCTACCCACCTCAATTGTTAGTATATGATACATATCAGCCTGGTCCAATTTTGACCCGATACTTGATCACACATATTTCAAGCTGTAAGTATTGCATATAAATTTTAAGAGTCAAGCCGCAAATATAGCCTCCCATTGTGCCAAATCAGAAAAGGTAACGTCCAATCAATCTTCATTCTTCTAAACATAATACCTCTATACAATTGGGAAGATACCTCTATACATGTTTTTGTTCCTTTGTTTACGTTTTCTGTTTAAACTCTTATGTCAGCTAACATGAATTACGCTTTTAAGGCAATGTGAATTTTTTAAAAAAAAAATATGCAATTACCATTATCTTTAACTTAGATAACTGAAATGCCCATATTATATCACCATTGTTGCTTCATTAAATGCGTATGAAATATCGTAATCATTCCCGTTTACGCTATTTGATGCATTTGTTTAGAGCCATTTTTAATAAAATCAACAATCATTACTCATAACTCGTTCACAAATAATCTGCTATCAGTGATTAAACAAATTACGTGTTTCATTTAACATAAATCATATCTGTATGGATAAAATGCTATAATGCACAACATGTTTTATTAGTGGTGGCCATATAGGCAAATCATGAAATGGGTCAAAATCGATCATTTTGTAGTATGGGTTGGGTTGAAACATCACTATTTTTTCTTAAGAGGGAACAAATCGTTAAGCTGCTAAAAGTCCATTTTATTTTTGTATTCAACAGGATCAATTAAACTTTACTATGTATATTGAAGTTTATTAATCTCTGACCACAATCAAATAATATTACCATTTAGTTCGTTAGTAGTGTGAGGTCTTGCTCTATGCCTAGGGGCAGTGCAGACAATAGCAAATAAGACTCATAGACTGAATATTTGTATTGTATTGCATTGTTTGGTATGAATATTCTTAGTGATCAGATCATATAAACCAGATATTAAAAATAAAATGCATACATTGATTAGATAACACAAAAGTTATATAGAATTTCTATGGGTACAATGCTATCATATTGGGTTATGACAGGTCTTTTTTCGCAAATGGGTTATACCATGTCTTTTTTCTCGTATGGGTTATAGCATGGGTTATAACAGGTCTTAATGTATTAAAAAGATGGACGGGTTGGGAAGGTATGATATTGGGTTACAACATGTCATTTTTCTAGTATAGGTTGAAACTGGTCATTTTTGTGGTATGGGTTAAACCGGGTCTTTTTTCTAGCATGGGTTATAACAGGTCTTTTGTCTATAATGATATTCTACGTAACAAAATACAACATAGAACAAACCTAACCATAAGAAAAATCATTGTATTGTTGAGAAAGTGTAAAGGAGAGAAAAAAAAACCATTTGAAAGATTACTATAACTATTACCTTTAGAGAAAAAGTAGCATTTGAGTCATGTTCTTGAGTCTTCGTTCTTGGCGACCCATCAGATATAGAAGAAAGGTCTTGAAGTTGAAATTTAGATCCTACAATATTCAAAAGGTTAATGTTGCTTCTTAGAAGACTATATATATCACATACAAAACAAAAGTTGAGGTTAAAGAGACAATTTACTATCATGTGCACAAACGACCCTTTACTCCATTTCTTCATCATTGAGTACGTGTTAAAAATATAGGGGGTAACTTCATAAAAAGCAAACCCTAAAGTAGATTAAAAATATATCTAACACATTTGAACATTGATTTTATAAGGAATCTAACATATTTTAGGTCATCACCAAAAGAAAAAGTGCCAAATATGTAATTGATGAATGTCCTAATAAGCAAAATTTCTCTTGTTTAATTTCATAGAACACCTTGTGAGCTATCAAGAAACTCCATATGAACTTACCCTAACAGAACCGTCTGAACCGCAAACACTTCCCTTTTATTCTCAGCAGACATAATAACCACCGGTGTATGCAGCTTCTTCTCATCAGCATTCATCAGTGTACACAATTCAAAACTTTATGCTATAAACATGTCGAAACATCAAAATATAATTTACTATCACATTTGTTGTAACATAAAACAGGGTATAAGAGTTACTACACCCAAATCACATATTTTGAGTACTATGTCAACACGAAAAATGGCATTTTACCTTAGAGTACCGAAATCACATATCTCGAGGCAAGTAGCAGGGCGCCATGAGGAATAATAATATTCTCTTATTCAAGTCCCTTTTTAAACAATTATTCAAGTCCCTACAAATGACAATTACACAACAACAATACATCAAGTAGTTATCATAGGTTGACACATTTCAAACCCAATTAAACTAATCATAGACACATTGTGTTCATAGACATATCATCAAACACTAAACATGCATAAGATCTCATCAATAAAAAAAACAAATCGTAATTTAGAAACCAACACATATAAAAAATAAATGCATTCAATAAACAAACAAATCATGGTAATAAAACAACCTGAAACATTTAGGAAATTCTTGAAGGTTTGAACTAAATCTCTAGCATGTCTGCAATCAAAAACAACAAACAAAAAAACATTAGATCAATCAAAGCTTAACATATTCTTAACGAAATAATGAAAACAAAAATAAATCAAAGACAAAATATACATAAAGAAATCAATTCAGAAAAATAGAAAAACTAATACAATAAGAACACAGTTAGAATCACAACCAAAATTCATGCCTTTGACTTTCAATTTTTTTTAAAATAAACTATCAAACGGATTATAATGGATCAGAACAAAATAAAATAACCAAATAAAAAAAACTTACAAATTGTGTAGCGTATGTCATTGAGATATAAACCCAAAATATATTTCCACCGGAATCAAGATCATTAACAATTTTATGACATGGATAGCTAGAAAAGAACTATGATGGTCTCGAATGGAGGAATACAAAGATGTGAATTATTGAACCGTATTTTTGTTTAGTGATTTTGAATAGGTAATAGTCATAGAATGAATTCAATTGTTCAGTGTGGATCTGGCAATTGCAAAATGGTTTATGGTTAGACATTATTTTGGGAGATGATTGCGAAATGATTTATGATTAGAACGCGTTTTCATTAAAGGATGAATTCAACTGACGCTCCTCTTTTGAACTTATCAATTTGAATGGATGAAGAAACAGTTATTGCTTTGGTGTTTAATGCCTTTCAATACTTTACAAAAATAAGCTAAAGAGAAGTTTAGTTTCTTCCGGTATAAAAAGTATGCATTGAAAAGTTGTACAAAAGCTTTATAAAAGGAATGACACATCAGCGCATTGAATTTTATTCAGCTTAGATGGGTGGTACAAAAGTGTCATATATTAGAATACATAGATATATAGATAAATGGAGTTCATATAAGAAATTTGAATCTTAACTGGTTGGTACCCAACGATTTACCAAGAAATTATTTTAAAGAATACAAAAAGTAGTGCCTATTACATGAATCCTTTTNTGGAGCAATTAGTTGAAAGCTTACAAACTGATGTTGACGGAAGTGAAGAAAAAACAATAAAAAAAATGAGTCAGGTGGTCGCATAAGTCATAACGAATAAGGTAGTCACTTTCTACAAATTTTGTAGGAGTGAGAAAAAAACGTATGGGAAATGGAAATATTCCCGTCGTACCTTTATTTTGATTTAACGAGATTAATGGTTAAGATTACTTCTCAATTTTTTCAATTTAAATTTTTTTCTCAATCGATCCGGATTCATTGTATTTAGACGAATATCCGTACATAAAAACGAGATTTTTAGCGGCAAGTTTGAGTATGTATCTATAAGTCAATAAACTCAAAAGTTTCAATTATATATATATATTTTTTTATCTCACCATATATAATAGATCAAAGTTAAAAGCCATTTGCCAAATTGTGGAAATTATTAACAGAGATATGAAAAATTTCGTGGTTCATTAATATGAAATGTGCGGCGTAAAAATTAATAAAGTCAACATTAAGTTTAAAGAATTTAAGATTAAAGAAATGAGATGCATGCTTTATATCTAATCTTTTATATAATAAAACAAAACCCTAAGTGAGGACTTTTCCATTTCAAAAAAACTAAACCATACCTTATTTAGTAATAATATTATTTAGAAAAAAAGATTATTTTCTTATTAGATAATATTTTATATTTATCCATAACACAAGTAGAAGATAAATACAAAAAATATAGATAAGATGCAATTAACAATATGATTAAAATTTTTAAATAATTATCTTTAATAATAAAAAACTATAATTAAACATCATAAATCAAACAAAACAAAGATTAAATTATTTGTTTTTTAATAAATAAAAATATATGATTCAAAAAATTTTAAAAAAACCCCGCGCGTGCGCGGGCATATATGATTTGTTAAAATCGAATCATATATTACGAATCATATATGATTTTTCTGGACGAAAAAAATAAAGTTCATCGAAAAAAAAGTTCGTCGAAAGTATATAACAATGCATGTCTATAGAAAGATAATTTAATTCTCGTCGCGATGGTATTTTTTTTGTAGCTTGACGATTTACGGTTTGCGAAATATTTAAGTTTTAAAAAAAGGGTGGAAGTTTATTTTTTTATTTTGATAAAAAAAATGAGTGGCTAAGATTGCTTGATAGGTTCTATGGTAAAAGTTTGATCTATAAAGAACTTTTGGCTTATGAACAATAAGTTGCATTATTACAAGATTTGAACAATGGGCCTTATGATTTATATGTGTTGGGCTTTATGTATCGTAGGTTAATGGGCATCTTATTTTGTTTACCTGTTTCAAATTTCACATCATATTATTCATTGCAGTGAGCCAATGAGAGTGAAGTGTTAACAAAAAGGTTAGATTTAATTTGAACATATTCACAGTTTTGTGTATATAGTTTATTATTATGTGATTCGAAATTTACTAATATAATATTATTGCAAAATCTAAGTAGTTGAAGGATTTATTTATAAGTATGAAATTGCTGAATTTCTTTAAACGGGTCCAGAACAATAGCATGTGCATTTCTATTAGCTGGTTGGAAAGCCAAAGAACCAACATGGGGTGGTATTAGGATTGTATTTTTTGAACGATAATTAGCAGGATAAATCATAGCTGTCTAGGCTAATATCAGTTGTATAAATGATGTGCATATATCATATATCTATCTGGTTATAAAGTAACTGCCTATGCAACATTTAACTGATCGTCTATTGACGTAACTGGAAAAGAGATAATTAAAGCATGGATAGACTCCCTATGACGTTGTGGAAGTACTTTTTGATCACAGATCCTAAAGATGGTGGCTTCTTTTTTCTTTGTTTTCTGTATATAGAGGAATTTAAGGACTCCGCACTTAAACTTATCAACTTTTAGGAGCCTTAGTTGTTGGGACTTGGGAGCACTGTCCATACAGTCATTGGCTGAAATTTGGCGTGTTATATATAGTGTCTTCACGACTCACCCATATGTTTAGTTTAAGAAGATCTAGATTTAATCAAGATACCTTGCGCCTTTTATTTTGCCATACCGTATTAGATTGCAGGTCCTAGAGCTATTAAGGGGCAAGGGTCAACGACGACCTTAGGGGTTCCCTGTTGTATCTTTTCCTATAAATCCTGACAGATTGGAGTTGCCTCTCACATAATTTTGAACGAATATGCTGACTAGAAGTTGCAGCAGATTTGTTTTGGTTACATATTTAAATTCTGGTCTAGCTTCCTGACCTATATTATAAGGAACATCTTCTCTGCTCCCTTTCATCTTTTAATGGACCAAATCCTAGCATGTGTATTTCAATAATGCATTGGGATTGACACTACTTCATTGATTAAAGATGTCTTTTTTTCACTAGCCTACCAATGCTGTTCTTGATCGAGAAACATATCTAAAGTCATGTAATATTGTCACATATGAAAGGCATTGCTACTTTTTAGACACACACGTATAGTCATTGAATCCAATATATTTGAATTCATAACTCAAGGCTAGTTCTTTTATGGTCATTCTGAATCAGTCTTATAATAGCATTGGACTTGAGTGAAATTATATAAAATAGAATACAGTGTTGTAAAATACACTGTTTATTAAGTCAGAGACTGGTTTGCAAGACGTGGTTTTGACAGAAGAGTATGATAGATGTTGGTGATTAAGTGATCAACAATGATATAACCTTTGAAGGTTTCTCAAGGGATTATACTGTACAGATTAGCATCATGATCTTCTTACAAGTTACCTATAGACATACTGTGAATTTGTGTTCCCCAAGGATAAGTGACTTGATCAACAATCACTCACGTGGTGCATCACCCACTCACTTTAGGCTTAATTGAGGAGACGAAAATCTTTGAAGCAGGGACTGGAAACGTGTATTAAGAGCAATCTTACCCTAATCTGTATCTGATTTACTCTGTTATTTTCCAGGCGATATGAGGGAACTAGGAACAAATTTAGTATATATGCAGACTGCATGCTTGGTCCACAGATAAACATGATAGGAACCATGATTTATAGTTGAACCCTGTCAATGGTTACATGTTTCTGTGCACGGAACAAGACACTAAGAATTTTCTACAGTAGACAAGTGCAGGTGGGATAATACGAGATTAGATTAGGGACAGATACAAAACAATATCACTACTTTTGTAAGAATGTAAAGTAACAAATGAAGACACGTCTTTGCTCTTTCTCTTCTTGTTGTTCTAGCTCTCATTCTTGTTCAAACAAGAATCAAGAAAGAACTGTCATGTTAGTTTGTGACAGACAGCAACCGCCTTCAATAAACTTCTTCTGATTATGACAAAATTCTGCACGCCTTTAGGCCATCCTTAAAATCTGATTATGCACATCACTCTATAGTAATACTTCCTATAACAGAATTAAAAAAAAATCATCATAACCTTTTGGTTTCTCTGAAGTCTTTAACGTTGTTTCTTCAATTTATCCTTCAGATCATCCTATATATTAAGATCTGTTGTGGATGGGGTCTGACCCTCGTCGAACTGTTCTTTTACTCGACTGATTAGTATCAAGTTTCTTGTTCAAAGAGGCAGGTGATGGCTTTGCTTGAAGGTCCTCCATCGAAACTTCCTTGAGCACACGATTATTCACCGGGAGCTCTCCATGGTTCGCTTTCTTCCATCTTATTTCAATGTCTATGTTTCTGAAGCCAGAAACCATATATGGTTCAACTGCTAACATTCCAATACAGGTAAGTAGGATGAATAGTTTATAAGTACTCAAAATCATAATTTTATATGTATAAAAGTAAGGTAGGAAATAGAGATGATATTTTCTTTGGGAGAATAAGGGAAGATGTAAGACTGACAGTTAAATCATTCTAGTGTTGTGATGCACTGCTTAGATATAAGCCTGTGATTTATAGAATAAAGCAGGAAGGGACCCACATGCCTTAAGAAGCTTTAGATTATCCCAATCATAAGCCAAGCCTTCCATCCAAGCATAATAAGGCTGTTAAAAAAAAGAGAAGAATCTGACTAGGATGACTACGGGGAATTGGAGCGGTACCCGTGAGAAGCCAAGCATCTTTTTCATTCCACTCTAATTTTGTCTACCGTTCAAGAAGACAAAACCATTCTCTCGGGCATTAGGCGTATTGCCGCATCAGAAGACCATCATACATGTTGTGTAGATATGACATGTAACATAATTAAACTTGTGTTTTTGTATGTAGGGTATATTGGTAACTTAGTATTCCTTAGTTAGTAAGCAAAGATATTGAGCAGCCTTGGAAGAGAATTAGCATATGGGAACTGTTTTAGGCTAGTCATAAAGACAAATGTAGGAAAATATTTGATTAACAAAAAAGAACTCTAGCCAAAAAAACCAAGCATTCACTTTATGCCCTTTGAAAATCTCACTTTAGAATTCCAAGCTCTGTTCCCCATGCAGCAAAAGAACAGTCTTAGTTTATAGTGCCAATTGTGTTCCTTTACACTTTTCTTTCTTTCTCTAATTCACCCATCTGTTTTTAGTTACCCGTCTTAATCATGGTCATAATGCATGTGTTCTAGTACGATAACGACGTATACACCATGCATTCAGTTCACTCTGCTTACTTTTACATTCGTAACGTGATGTTGATTGCTGCTTACATTGGTCTAATCCGCTAAGATCATATATGATCACCCGCTGATGTTTCTTAATGTGAGTACATATCCATACCATGGTGTAAGTTGCGGAACTAGGATGAAAGTAGCAAGTGGGACCTGTGGTTTGGTTACAGTACGGATACGTACAGCTTCGGTTCTAAAATTTATGTACTTGTTAGATCCTCTTGCCTGCTTACTAAAGTAGAATCTAATGGGGGATTGGCATGATTCCAACTTTAGCAAATTAGCCAACATCCAAAATAAAGTGATGGTTTGTTTAAAAACTTGGGTATGTTGGCTTTGCAGCTTGTAGATTCTCAGTCTGGTCTTAAAGAAGTTGCTTTTGTCAACTTTAATGCAAATCTTGGGTCCATTGAGGTTTGTGGCATAAAAATCCTCATCTCACTTACCCAACCAATAAATAAGTACATAAAGAAAAACAAGCCATAGAATTACTAGAAACTAATAGAGTGTATTTGATACGTTAAATGATAGGTCAAGCCTCCTCTAACCATCAAAAACCTAATAACGCTGCCAACGAGTCAATCTTAATAAATGTAATTATTGTGTCTTGCCATAGAGAAACACGTAAAGGAGCTAGGGGACCAGGTGACTTGCTTTATACCATATCAAGGAACTTATTAAAGTGGTAAATAAATGTAGTTTATGCAAAGTTGAGTGACACTAGGAACTGGAATTCGAATCAACTAATACTGGTTTAGAAACGAGTAACGGTCAATTTAATAACTATGCAATCAGGATGTCACTATAACATAACATATGCTAAAGCAGATGCTTTGTTGGCTACTTTAGATATTATTCCCAAGATAATCATAGCCTTCCTCATTTCATAAATAAATCACCAATGTGTTATAAGATAACATATTAAAATAAAATGCCTTTGTTTCAAATAAATTTCTGTAAAACCATATGATCGACAGTTTGAAAAAAGTAAGAGAGATAGTTAGGCTTGTAATTGGTGTATGAAAATTTCAATAATCAGTTGTCCAGTATTAATAAATTCGAGTTCATATCCGTATTTGATCGTTTTATATGGATTCATATTGCAGTATAGATATATTTTGATTGAATATCCGACTGATAATCATTTGAGATACGAATATCCTTAGACTTTAGCTAGGTTTATGATAGTTTCTTCCTTTACGCAACTATCGTTTAGGATTTGTTCACACTTCACACTTTGTCACTCGTGGAGTCGTGGTACAAGTATCTGCTAGTCTTCACATTATGATGGACTTATATCAGTCCATGACGTTCCTACCATTGGGTCATGATTCTTCAGTATGCTCCAGTTTTTATGCTGCATGCCATTTTGGCAGTAAGGTGTTTTTTTCTCATTGAGTTGCAACAAAATGTGTTGGCTATATGTCACTTTTGTGGGTTTCCTTGCTAACATGGTTCTTTTTTTTTCCCCCCTCATCGCTAGTGGTTGTTTGATGATGTTGGTTCTAGAGTACTTTAGAGTCTATTGTGTACTATCAGCATCAGTATGATGAGTTTCAGATACGGATTTGGTTATGTATTCGAATACAAACATCCGATTCCTGATTATTTGGACATCAAGATGTTCGATGTGTACATGTCAAAGGATAAAATAAAAAATTAAGATTCTTCCATATGCTTGGTACAAGGAAAATGAAGATGTGATGTTAATACCTACGAGTATATTAGTATATGATTTGAGATAAAATAAAAGCGGCTGTAAAAGAATGAAAGTAGTATACAAATCGAACATCAGGTTCCTCTTAATAATTAATATTCGATTCTGATTTATGATATACTTTTGGAACAAAGATAGATTAGGTAGATCTTTCTTCATCATAACGATTGCTAGACGATTTGTCCATAACTTTTTTATGCGCTAAATAAGGTGATTTATTTATCTAAAATACATATGATTTCACATGAATTGGTCTTAAACTTGCCACCTACTAATTTTTGATGTTTTCTAATATCTTTTAAAGAATAACTCGACGTGCTAGGTTGCAGGCCATCTAACTTTGAAAGAAAGCATAGAATATGTGCATGAAGGTAAAGTAACAAATTTAGATTTCATTAGTACCCTTAACAGGGTACCCACACCTTCAAAACCAATTATTCTATGTAACAGTTGATGTTACAGATGGTGCTCCTTAACTTTGCTAGCCATTAGCTTAATCAGCCTGTAATCACTCGCTACGTACAAGGAATGCATATATTCCGACCACTAGAAGCAAATAAAATGCCCAGTTTCTTTTTGCTAAAACTACAGCTGAACACAGTCTTACTTTTGAATGAAACAGGAACCCCACTTCTGTATGATTCTTGGCTACAATGACTTGTGCCTTGTGCAATGGAAATTTTAGCTTCATTTGTATATAGAGGCAAAAGCTAACCTTTGATTCTTCCTGCCAAAAGTGAACGAATTGTTGAGCCTACAAACTACTAGGCAACCAAAGGGCTTGTGTAATGGTACCCCTTGTTGTGTGAGAAGCTCCCCAACCAAATGGTTGTGGGTTTAAGTCATGCTTAGGACATGTGAGATAGATTTGTGGTTGCACAAAAATTATAATTAAAATAGGAGTAAAATACACAGTTTTACCCAAAATACACGCCGAGTCTTTCACAAAAATTAAATACATCATAGGTCCATACTGTTCACTTTTTGCATCACACCCAAGATCCCTTTGACTAAATGCCGTCAGTCAACATCCAAGTCCCCCGTGTGCCTTGCACATTAGGGTATTTTGGTCATTTCACAAAGTTATGTATTTATTTAATTATTTTAGTACAACCTTAGGGACAAACGGTGTAATTTACTCCTAAATTAACACCATCACCTCATCCACCATCCTTCTTCTTCGTTTCCACTC
Source organism: Artemisia annua (assembly GCA_014162995.1). NCBI lineage: Eukaryota > Viridiplantae > Streptophyta > Magnoliopsida > Asterales > Asteraceae > Artemisia > Artemisia annua. Next base: position 50,152 of record LBNU01038663.1, read on the forward strand.
ACCACCACCAATCATTACAACCATCCACCACCACCCACCACGATTACAACCATCGACCACCACTATTAAATTTTTACTTTTTTTTTTCTTTTGCAATCTACGTAGTAACTTTTTTCATTATATAACCGAAACTCGTATATTAAATTCCGAGGTTTACACATGCCATTATAAATAAGATTATGTTATAACCCTTTGAATTAAAAAGAGAGATAAAACTAACCGTAAACACTATCAATTCTTTAACTTCAAAATCGATCAAATGGTTTGAAAGGACAATAAATTGAAGTAAGCCACCTAACATTTGAAATATATAGAACAACTTTTGCTAAAGCTAAACAGAGAAAGCCCAAAATCTGTTGCAAAGTCACTAATCACCTTTTTCTACATGGCTAACAGTTGTTTAACTAAAAATGAAGAAAGAAAATTGCAAGGAATGATGAACAACAATAGGCCGATAAGATAAATGAGCAAAGAATGATGAACACATGTAATCATCAACGCCAAACACCCAAAACACTATAATTTGTGGCATGCAAGTCTAAAGGTGTGTTTGTTTTATTAAGATGTTTTGGTAAGAATCTGACTACCACATCTTACTGTTAAGAGGTGGTTTTAAAGTCTGAATCTGAATGAAAAAATGTTGTTTGTTTTTTTTATAATTGTTTGAATGGATTTAATTGTCTTTTTTAGTATATATCAAAGGGATAAGCACAAAAAAATGCATCAAACTTGCACATTTTTGTTATTGTATGTAGCTCTTTTTTTTTCATTGTAACACAAACTTTTCGAATTTTGACCATTGTATGTACCCGTTACCTGCTAAACTTGCATCGTTAGTCCTTTATACTAACGACCGTTAGTAAATAACTTAAAATTTGGTTTTCTTATGTTTTTATACGTTTTCGTCCGTTTTTATACGTATAAAAACTATAAAATCACAAGAAAATTCATTATGACACAAGAAAATTTAAGGAGTTAAGAAGAAATAAGAGTTTACTCCCACATCTTATTGTACCCTCTTACCGCGTCTGACTGGAAGGAGAAAACAACCTTTGACTCTTACCTTGTCTAACTGGTAAGTGGTAATAGGCGGCAAGAGAATTTTTTTCGAAAAATAAACACACCCTAAGACTCAAGATCTAGAAAAGTTCCTAAACTAATGCCAAGTCTTAACAATGTGGTGTTATAAATCTAATCCCAGTCCAACAAATGTATAGGCATACTGAAATCCTTAAAATTGCAATACCTGTTTTGTTATTTTTTCTTTAGCCACCTACCCACCTATATAACATGATTTAAGATCATTTGAGGACCAAACTTTTTTACATACCAAGGGATTAATCTCCATCCTCCATCTTTATTTGATCTAATGGATGAGATTAATCCAAACAATTTAAAAAACCACTTTCATCATTTTTTTTCAAATATTAATATCTTTCAAACCGTTAATCGTTAAGCGAAAAAAATATACCGTTAAGACGAGCATTACTTTCGACAAAATTATTTTTTTCATGTTTTTCACGTTTTATTTTATTACTGAAATTTGCATGAAAAATCATATGTGATTTAACACTAATATCACATGTGATATTATATATCATAAGTATGTGATTTAACACTAATATCACATGTGATAGTACATATCATATGTGATTTAACACTAATATCACATGTGATTTTTTATGCAAATTTTAATAATGAAAAAAAAAACGAAAAAATATGAAAAACGAAAAAAAAAAATTGTCGAGAGTATATCAAAATGCCCGTTTATAGAAAGATAATTAAATGCTCGTCGCGATGGTGTAATTATTTTCATTTAACGATTAACGGTTTAAGAGATATTTAAATTAAAAGAAATAGGTGAAACATTAAAATGCTTTTAGTCTCAACCATTGATTTCATTTTAAATGAATGGTAGAGATGAGTCCCGTGGTATGTAAGATAAGTTTGGTATGTAAAATAAACAACTATTGATGCTCTAATTAACCCCAAGAACAGACCTATGAAAGCAGTTTTATACTACTTTGACTTTTTGAGATGCAACCTAAGTTTGACTATGGTGGATTTCTACCTGTCTAATTCTAACCTATAGGTGATATTAAGCTATTTTTAAAGTTACTTATCCTAGATGCATCTATTTTGTACCTAATTCTAAAAGTGCAGCAATTAATTTACACTATTGTTCATAGATTTTAGAGAAAAGGCCAAGTTTGACTTTTTGTTTAATAAGCTAACAATTTTATGACTTGTTTATCCTATTTAGGTCTAGTGTGAACTACTGAAGCAAAGATAACAACCAGAAAGTAACCAAATCTCACAGAACTCACTAGTGCCAAACACCCTTTAAATTCCTAAGTTACACTACAAAACTGACTTTTAACCTGAAACTAACTGATTTTATAGTCTAAACAGGTTACCTACTTGCTATTAAGACTACTTGAACCAACAAAAACATCAAAGAGCATCAAAATCAAAGATTTGCAGTTTACTCTATCATATGACAGTTAAGATAAAAATTACTCTAAAACATACAAGAACATAGCATAATCACTCAAATAAACTCAATCACCTCAAACATAAACAATGAAACAGTAAAATTCTAGAACTACAAAGATTATACTAATAGATAGTAAATAAGCACTAAAGGTACTAAAATGGAATTGAGAAACTTACAAAGCTTTCCCCCTCAGCTCAAACAGAGGGGGTTCACTAAGCTTGCCTATCTTTAGATAGGCCAAAGACTTCCAAATCCCCTCTTTGAAAGGTGTAATTATTTTCATTTAACGATTAACGGTTTAAGAGATATTTAAATTAAAAGAAATAGGTGAAACATTAAAATGCTTTTAGTCTCAACCATTGATTTCATTTTAAATGAATGGTAGAGATGAGTCCCGTGGTATGTAAGATAAGTTTGGTATGTAAAATAACTCTCCTCATATAACATATAGTAAACATATTTCAGTGTAGCTACTTTCCTTATCTCTAACAATGCCCGGTTTCATATCTATTATTTCCTATCACTTACATTCTTACAACCTGAATTAGTCTGCATAAGGGTGTCGGCTTTATGGGCTTATTTGAATATGGAGAAGCTCTTAAGCTCACTTTTTTCCGTTTATGAGCTTATCTACTTAAGCTTATGGCTTAACCATAAGCTCATCTAATAAGCTTATAAGCCGAAAAAGTGAGTTTACGAGCTTCTCCAAACTCAAATAAGTGGGTTTGATTTTTATAATTTTTGGAGAAGAATAAAGTGAAATGAAACAAAATGAAATGAAATGATGGATTTATGTTTGTAAATTTAATGATATCTTTTTGAATTTAGTGATGATTATGGTGTTTATTAAAAGTTGATCGGAGGTGTTGGTGTGGGAGTAGGGGTGGCAATTATCGACGCGATAGAGATTCTGGGTTCGATTCCCGGCAGCGGCGTCAAAAACTTGGTATATCAATTATAGTATATATATTCTCCAAGGAAATCCGAAAGAAATACGGATAACCCGAGTCGTTCCGTGTGAAGGTGTGAATGAAAAATCGATAATCGTGTCGAAAATGTGTAATGAAAAAGGGGTAAAAGTGATAATGATGAGAATTACACTAATGATAATGAAATAAAATCACAAATAAACACGTAAGCAAGTAAAGCACGTAATTAAAACCTAAAAACGTAAATAAAACGTAAAATAAACGTAAACGCGCAAAATAAAAAGTGAATTTAAGGCAAAACTACTCCTATGGGAATGAAAATAATTTTTCTACGTTCTAAACGACAAAAGAAAATTTTAGGAAAAAGAAAAATATTATTTTGATTTTTTATTTAATTATTATTAATTAAAATCTATTTTTAACTATTTAAATTATACTAAAATACTATTAATTATGAAATAAGCTAGAAAAATAAAAATTTAATTTTTAAAATTCTAAAATAACCTAAAACTAATTTTAAATCTAAAAAATATTTTTTTGATTTTATTAATTTTTTATTAATTAAAAAGGATTTAGAAATACTCTAAAACTAGTTTTAATTAAAATAAATAGTAAATGACTTAAGAAAATTATAAAATTTTTCAGGGAAATCTAAAATATTATTATAAACCTAGAAAAAATAAAATTACCTAATTTGAAACCCTAATAAGCACTTTTGGAATAAATAAGCAGTTTAATAAGCACTAAATTATAAGAAAATAAGCACTAATGAGCACCAAACTTTCACAGAAGGTCCAAAGTATATATTTAAGCTTAACTCAACTAAGTTTAACCAGAAAGGTACTTGAAATAAGCAGATGGGCACAAAAGCAGTTTAGGAATAAGCAAATAAATAAGCAATTGATAAGCACTTTGCACCAAACTATCACAGAACCTTAAACACAATTAATTAAGCACAAATGAACTTAAAAAGATCAAATAAGCACAATGAATAAGTTGATTAAGTACTATGGCAGTTCACAGATTAGACAGCTTAAGTAGCTTACTTTGGAGCTTAATATTTAGCACTTAATAAGCTGATTATGGGAAAGTAAGTGGGGAAAAATGAAGATAACCAAGCATAGAACCTAAAAAGTGCAAAAGCCCTAATTTGTATGGCCTAATTGAACCCTAATTTTGCCTAAGAAAAGTTACTGTAGCAACTGATCTAGTGCAGAACCAAATTGGGACAGATTTGATGATGCAATTTAACCTAGTAAATATAGTTGGAAATGGCTATAATTAATCTATGTAAACTATGCTAAGTGAACTACCCCCAAAATCAAATTCAAGCCTATCTAACAACTATTGATGCTCTAATTAACCCCAAGAACAGACCTATGAAAGCAGTTTTATACTACTTTGACTTTTTGAGATGCAACCTAAGTTTGACTATGGTGGATTTCTACCTGTCTAATTCTAACCTATAGGTGATATTAAGCTATTTTTAAAGTTACTTATCCTAGATGCATCTATTTTGTACCTAATTCTAAAAGTGCAGCAATTAATTTACACTATTGTTCATAGATTTTAGAGAAAAGGCCAAGTTTGACTTTTTGTTTAATAAGCTAACAATTTTATGACTTGTTTATCCTATTTAGGTCTAGTGTGAACTACTGAAGCAAAGATAACAACCAGAAAGTAACCANTATAAGCATAACGTCCCTCTTAAGGTTATTTCTCATCCAGCACCAAAGCTTAAAAAATTAAACAAAAAACAAAACAAAACAAAAAATAAGAAAAATCTAAAAATCAAAATCATGTTTGTTTTGTTATGGAACAAAGCTTGCACCAAGCTTGATTCTCAGGTAGGTAAATGCATTAACACTGAGCTTACTAGCGTTTTTGTGAGTGTGTAGTAGTTTATAGGTAACGAATATCAATAAGCATCAAAATAGCACTTATTGGATAAACAAGAGATCAATAGGAACAGATCATGGTTTATAAAATTTGCATAGTTCAAAGAGGGGATATTTGGAAGTCTTGTGGCCTATCTAAAGGAATAGGCCCAAGCTTAGTGAACCCCCTCGTGTTTGAGCTGAGGGGGGAAAGCTTTGTAAAGCTTTCTCAAATTCATTTTAAGTACCTTTAGTGCTTATTCTACTAATCTATTCAGTCATAATCTTTGTAGTTTCAGACAACTTTGGTACTAGTTTCCATTGATTTTATGTTTGACGGTGAGATTTGGAGGTTTATGAATATGAAGTGGATTAATGCTTAATGAATTGGCTTAGCATACTGTGTTTTAGAGTTAATTTTTATCTTAACTGTCCATAAATATAAGAGTAACTGACAAATCTTTAGATCTTGTGATACAACTTTCGCATGTTTTTGTTGAGTCCACGTAGTCCTTAATACGCCAGTAGGTAACTGTTTGAAGGATCTTAAAAATCAGTTACCGTATTCAGGTTAAAAAAAAGGGTCGTTTTGTAGTGTAAATTAGGAATTTAAACGGGTGTTCTGGCAAATCAGCCTGAGTTCTGTGAGATTTGGTTACTTTCATGGTTGTTTAAATAAGCTTAAAGGTTAAGTAGAAAACAGTAAATAGAAGCTATAACAAGCTTATATAAACTAATGTGATATTATGCTAAGTGATGAAAAACATTACAAGGAAACTTAACTAATCATTAAAACTGAAATATAAACGATATGAAAGCTTGAAAACAGAACTTGGATTAATATTAAAGAGTAAATTACATAACTTGAAAAACAGAGAAAATACAAGAAACTGCTTAAAAAATAAACCCTCGACTACACACCCGTTTTTGTGACTAAGAGATACTATATATGGCCTTTAGAGGGAGATGCTAGGGTTTGGGAAGCTTCATGATCCTTTATCTTCAGCCCTTCGATTAAACTTGGCCACCAATCTCTACACTTGAGCCGTTGATCAAAATTCTTAGCTGTAAAATGATGGGAAATGCTGCCACGTGTCTCCCCTTGTCTTGGAGCTTGTCTTGTCATGATATGATGGGTAACTCCGGTGGTGCAGGGTAAAAAATGGTGGGGAAGGAGGTAACAGTGGAAGGCGCGTTTTTTTCTTTTTTTTTTAACTGGTGTGGGTCTTGAGTTAAACAGTGGGAAGGGCCGGGTTTTGTTTTTTGGGAGTGGGCTTAGGTGTTTAGTTTTGGGCCAGTAAGGGTTAAAGGTGTAGTGGGTTTGGGATAGTTGGGTTTTTGGGTATTAATGGGATAATGGGTTTAGGTTTATTATAAGTTGGGTTATACAAGTTTATGGGTTAAGGGTATTAGGTGTATTGGATCCGGATGTAGATTTGTAGTAGCAAACACCTCAAGGGCCAAAATGTAACATTCTGAATTTATAGGGACCCAAGCTGCCAATTTCTCAAATATTTATTCCAAGGGCCATTGTGACATATCATTGATTCATGGAGGGTCATTAGTGTCACATCTTCCAAAATTATCTTTCAAGGGCCATAGTTGACAACTTTGTAAACTTGGAGGGCCGAACATGTAATTTCTTCAAAATATGCTCCAAGTGTCTTTTAAGCAACTTTATGAATCTCCAGGGTTGACTTTTGACTTTTTGACCACTTAGCTTCCCGGCTCCGGCTTTTTGACACTTTTCCAATTCTCGTGCTCGTTTTGTCATTTTCTCGTGATTTTTCATCCTTTTCTTATAAATCCGTACCTGCACATTCAAAAACACAGAAACACATATATTTGGCATTTATGGGTTAGTTTTTGGTCAATTTGGTCGGGTTTTGGTCAATAAAAAGTATGTGTATAAACACATACCAATAAACGACACGAAGTTAAATAGATTTGGGTTAAAAACATGTCAACCCGTTTAATAAATGGGTCTTGTTTGGGTTGCGTAAGTATTAATCATGTCAACCCATAAACTTTAAGTATATAAGCCTCTAAAAATAAAATATATAGATTGGATTTTATGTTATATTTGGATTAAATGTATTTTGTTATGTACTTAATAACTCAGATATCATTGAAATTGTCGTATAGTTATTTACATGTTATTTTTATCAATTTTTAGATCCTTATATATGTTTTACTTTTAAATTAGTTCAATCGACAAACCACCAACCCTATTCGTCGCTTGACCTATTTACTTAAACAGGTTAAAAGGGTCACAAACGGGTTACACATGTTATGCAGGTCTGAGTTAAGGTTGAGTTTTTTGACACGATTAATAAATGGGTCGTGTTCGGGTAGAGGTTATAATAACCCACCATCCTGCGAACCAGAATAGGTCAACCTGAACACGACTCGATTGCCACCCCTATGTGAAAGGGTGGTGGATGGTTGTAATGGCGGTGGTAGGTGGTGCTGGCTAGTTGTACCAAAATAATTACTACGCATATGATTAACATAACTCTATGAAATGACCAAAATACCCTCATGTGCAAGTCACATGGGGAACTTAATTGACGTTGACTGACGGCATTTAGTCAAAGAGACCTTTAGGTGATGCAAAAAGTGAACAGAGACCTCTGGTGTTTAATTTTTGTGAGGGACTCGGCGTGTATTTTGAGTACAAGTTCAGGGACGAAAGGTGTATTTTACTTTTAAAATAGAGACAGGACCATCACCCGTGTGAAGATGCCCACAAACCCTCATTGCACCTCTTGGTTCGTAACTGCAAAATCGAAGCAGAAGTGCACCCAAACTCAGCCTGATTATTATAGGTTCTAATTATAACAAGCCTGTTCTCGTCATGCTGGGTTTTTTTTCCATGAACCAAGTGTTGTTTAGTACTGAGTCCAGTTCTCGATTCATACTACTATCACATTAAATAAGTAAAACCAAAACAGCTAAACTAGAGGAAGAGAAACTTGTAAAGGAAGCGGAATGGGACATAACATTAGCAGTTTCATGGTTTGACAACTAGTTTTGTCTCAAGAACTAAACCAACGATCATACACAATAACTAAAATACAACATGGTCGCAAACGCAGTTGCTTTGTTAAAGTTGTTGACGAACACGCTCAACTGTCAAATGGCTTCATATACACATTAACATAACATTGGATTATTCACAAAAAATCTGATGCCATCAACAAACAATTTTGTAAACTAGAAACGATTTTTTCGACAAAAAAAAATGATTTTTCCTCCGCCATCTTATTAAACGTTTTCATCTTGTGGAGCTGCAGTTGGAGTCACAGTGGGTGCTGGTGCGGGTGCTTGGGCCGGTGCTGGCCCCAATGAAGCTACTGTGAAGTGTAGTCCTCTTCTCTGTCCTGCTTGCAATACAAAAGCAAATTGTGCTGCCGCCAATGCTGCTGCCTCCTGCAAACCCACTTCAACCAAATTCATTAGCTTCATGTAACCAAATATTTCTACAAACACCTACATGTCTCCATGTGGAGATGCTAGTTTTGACCCATTAATGGATAAATATGCCAATTTCGGTAATATTTTTCTCTAATCTATAAAGCGGATAAAAATTTCAAAAAAAAAAAAATATATATTAATAGATCATGAAAATGAGTCAAATTGGTTGGAGATTTGTCCAATGTATCGTGTCATTACAAGATATTATATAGAGATGCGGGTATAAACTGTCTTCGTAGTTATACTACAAACATCAACTATTAATAAAATTAAAAAAGATAGACAACAAGTGTATGCGGGTTAGCCCTACCCAACACAACGGGTTTTGTCTAGGTTAAAAAGTAACCCATTAAACCTGTAACCCAATGGTCCCAATCCACACGACCCTCCAATTTTCCATCTCTACTCCGATAGTAAGCATGTGGTTCACCAAGGTCTCCCTTCTACAACTTATAGAGTCTCGGGCTAAATCCATTATATTTTTAGGAAAACCAGAGATGCTTTTCTTGAGCATACGAAAGGGACCAAACTGTTAGTATTGTTTAACAATTTTACAGGTAGTTAAAAAAAATTCATAAGGCATTCGCCCCAAGAAAAGGAGTCCAACTTTGAACTCAAGACAAACTTAACTACGTCTTTGGCTAAATTTAACCCTGATTATAAGCGTGTTCTTAGTGATGATAAGTTGCCAAGAGAGGATCTTTATCCAGTCTTTCGCAAATGGCAACTGAGAATAATATCAAATTATGTCATACGAAAAAGTTTCTAGGATACAAGCAATTGGGTAGTTGGAGTCTCTTGTTCGGTTAGATAGAAAATCAAATCGATAATAAGATGAACAATTAAGAAGAGTAGACAAACCTGTCTCTGCCTTCTACGCTGCAAAATGCTGATAGCCCAAACCATGATGTAACATGGCAATAGAAACCCAGCAATCCGAAGCAAGAAAAGCTTTAATAAAAGAAAGAAAAATATATAAATCAGAGTTAATTCCAGGAAACAAAATGTAGCATTTCCCTTTCCAGCAAAGTTTTAATCCGAGATTGTCTCTTTTGGAGATTAATTAGAAACACATGATTACTCTTTTGCCATCACCAGTGATATTTCAGATCTTTAACTAACGGTTTATCACTCTTATTAAAGCATTGTTTGATTATTAATTCTAACATAATCCTGAACTCCCACTTACAGTTAAGAAAGTAGATGCATCCTCATCTCCATCTCCATCAGAATCGGGTACAGATGATGCATGTCGTAGCAGCAGAAGCGCCATCAACTGCCAAAAGATTAGAGCCAGTTATAATAAAATCTTAAAAGATTAATTAAATTATCAACCAACCAGTTTCCAAAGTTAAGAACATTAATTAAATTATCAAGGCAAACAGACTGACTGAAGTTATAGATATAAGTTAAATATGGAGGCTTACAATTAAAACAGCTGAACGGCAAAATGCAGCTCCGCTGGCATTTGTTGCATTATAATCGTCATACTCGGCTTCCAGATACTGACGGTCAGCTTCTGAGATTTGCCATGCTCCCCTGCAGAAAGCAGCCACAAATAGAACCAAAGTAAGTTTCACTGTCCTTGGTATGTGTTCATTACATTATGTTATCATGCTTGGTTGGCTATAGGAAGGACATGTGCTTTCGTTATAAATTAATAGTAATAAATAGGCAGTATACACTTACTGTATCTACTTTATACATTATCAAAATTTGTTGCAATTTCTATGTGTTATTAGTATTAAGTTGACAAAATAAAATCTTATTTAAACCTCACATAATTTATTTTTAAAAAATAAATAATAAATAAATAAAATAAAAAAAATAAATAAATAAAATCATTTATGTCGAAGAATACGTAATCAGCGTGGTCTACATTTTAATATTTCATTCCATTCATTTAACAGAACAAAAAGCTTTTAATTCCAATGAAAAACCATTCCGTTTAATTCCCTATTGCAAATTCGTCAAACCATACACTAAATGACAAATATGGCAGCCAGAAGAAAGAAGAAAAGTACCCAATGTCTATGGTGGTCTCTTCCAAGCACGGTCGGGGAGGGGGAGCAACATATCCAGGTTGGTAAGGCTGCACGTAAGAACAAATCAACATAAGTCCACCTATTAATGTAAATAGATGCATAAAGTGGAATGCTTTTTTGAGCTACATTCGGTTCAAAAAATACCAGCACACCCATTTTCATGGGTGCTATTTTTTATTTTTATTTATTTATTTATTTATTGTTTTTTGCACAATATAATAATGAGGATTAAAACAATGCCTACTAAAAATACTTGATCAATGATAACATACCTGATGGCATATCTCACAGGTAATGTCACCCTTTTCATTGCACCAGTGTTGAACACACTTCCTGTGAGCATACTGCATAAACAATACACTTATTCAATATACTAAAATTTTATAGACAATAATGAATAACCACCACAAACATCATAGTCGGATATAAAAATCATTAGGCATGGATTTCTACAAATAAAATTTTACCAAGACTTCTACTTTATACATATATACTGTTAAAGAGTCCAAAGGAATGAAGTTATTGACAACATTGATTACCTTAAGACTGCCATTGCAAGAGCAGGGTGTTTCCAAAGCATCAACGGAATCTTCCTCTTGACAAATACGACACTCTGCCATCGATAATAGAGGTGCTTCCTCGTCATCATGTGAAGCCCGGCTTTCATCCACTACAACAGCAACTGCATCAGAAGATGAGGGGCCCTCCATCTCCTCGCTCCTTTTAATGGGTCGATTCACATCCAGAGCCAAGTGATCACCCATCTATTTACAACGGAAGCCTGTATTTGCACAACATCAAACAATCTTGAATTAGAAAAACAAAAGCCACAAAATTTACCCAAAACTAACACACATTTAATATCATGTTTCAATCTTCATTGTGTTCATTCAGCCCCAACAAACTGATACAAGAAAAAAACTAAGAGCGCGTTTGGGATTGCATTTCAGATACAAGTATTATCGCGTTTACAAAACACAAATAATCAGATAACAGCATTTGGCAAACTATCCGGAAAAAAAGGTGATTATATTAGTTTTCTTAGAAACAATACGCTGTTTGAGAATAGAAGGTTAAAACATGAGACGTTCTTGTGAAAATGCAGTTTTACAAGCACATAATCTGCTCTGAACACGCAACCAAAAACACCCCGCAAATGCCAAATTCTGAGTAAAGATATGCCAAAATCAATATCATATGTCAATTTTCATCATAATCATATACCACCAAAAGGAAAGATAACATTTTTACCACAAAAAACAATAGAAACCCCCAAATTCAGACCAACATTAGATACATAAATCAAATTTCACCTACACTAACAAAACCAATAAAGAAGAAACATACATATAAAAAAGTCAACTTAAAGAAAA
>LBNU01038663.1:63608-73653 GCA_014162995.1 Artemisia annua
TAATCAGCGTGGTCTACATTTTAATATTTCATTCCATTCATTTAACAGAACAAAAAGCTTTTAATTCCAATGAAAAACCATTCCGTTTAATTCCCTATTGCAAATTCGTCAAACCATACACTAAATAACGAATATGGCAGACAGAAGAAAGAAGAAAAGTACCCAATGTCTATGGTGGTCTCTTCCAAGCACGGTCGGGGAGGGGGAGCAACATATCCAGGTTGGTAAGGCTGCACGTAAGAACAAATCAACATAAGTCCACCTATTAATGTAAATAGATGCATAAAGTGGAATGCTTTTTTGAGCTACATTCGGTTCAAAAAAAACCAGCACACCCACGAAAATGGGTGCTATTTTTTATTTTTATTTATTTATTTATTTATTGTTTTTTGCACAATATAATAATGAGGATTAAAACAATGCCTACTAAAAATACTTGATCAATGATAACATACCTGATGGCATATCTCACAGGTAATGTCACCCTTTTCATTGCACCAGTGTTGAACACACTTCCTGTGAGCATACTGCATAAACAATACACTTATTCAATATACTAAAATTTTATAGACAATAATGAATAACCACCACAAACATCATAGTCGGATATAAAAATCATTAGGCATGGATTTCTACAAATAAAATTTTACCAAGACTTCTACTTTATACATATATACTGTTAAAGAGTCCAAAGGAATGAAGTTATTGACAACATTGATTACCTTAAGACTGCCATTGCAAGAGCAGGGTGTTTCCAAAGCATCAACGGAATCTTCCTCTTGACAAATACGACACTCTGCCATCGATAATAGAGGTGCTTCCTCGTCATCATGTGAAGCCCGGCTTTCATCCACTACAACAGCAACTGCATCAGAAGATGAGGGGCCCTCCATCTCCTCGCTCCTTTTAATGGGTCGATTCACATCCAGAGCCAAGTGATCACCCATCTATTTACAACGGAAGCCTGTATTTGCACAACATCAAACAATCTTGAATTAGAAAAACTAAAGCCACAAAATTTACCCAAAACTAACACACATTTAATATCATGTTTCAATCTCCATTGTGATCATTCAGCCCCAACAAACTGATACAAGAAAAAAAAACTAAGAGTGCGTTTGGGATTGCATTTCAGATACAAGTATTATTGCGTTTACGAAACGCAAATAATCAGATAACAGCATTTAGCAAACTATCCGGAAAAAAAAGGTGATTATATGCGTTTTCTTAGAAACAATACGCTGTTTGAGAATAGAAGGTTAAAAAGTGAGACGTTCTTGTGAAAATGCAGTTTTGCAAGCACATAATCAGCTCCGAAAATGCAACCAAAAACACCCCGCAAATACCAAATTACGATATGCCAAATTCTATACAAAATGAGACTACATTCTGAGTAAAGATATGCCAAAATCAATATCATATGTCAATTTTCATCATAATCATATACCACCAAAAGGAAAGATAACATTTTTACCACAAAAAACAATAAAAAGCCCCAAATTTAGACCAACATTAGATACATAAATCAAATTTCACCTACACTAACAAAAACCATCACACAAACAAAAACCAAAACAGAAGAAAAATACATATAAAAAAGTCAACTTAAAGAAAAACACACCAAACCCAAAAAAATAAACCTTAATTCAATCTAACAAAAAATCATTAATTCCCTATAATCCAAAACAAAAAAAAACAATCTTGATCCAATAAAAGCAATTTATATCATAATAAAAATCAACTTTTGACCATGATCATAAATGATAGCTACAATTCCAACAAACCCATATCAAATCAACAATCAAAAACATGAAATAACTAATGAAAAAAAAATAAAGATAAAAGAATTAGACCTGAAAATGAAGGAGGAAAAAAAGATGGGTAGAAAATATGAACCGCGTGAGATGTTTGTAAAACCAAGAAATAATCTTTTTCTCTCTCTCTACCCAAAAAAAATAATGTTACTAAATTTGGTTGATAGATATAGATAACGCGTTTGTTTTTGTTTTTGTGTGTGGATTTTCTTTATAAAAATAAATAAATGATTTATGGGCGTTGATTATTTTGGGATTTTGATGAAATTTATGTATTTGTACTAATAGGTTTGAGTTGATGGAAGTTTCCTTGTGGCTGATTTTTCTTTTCTTTAAGTTTACCATGACTTTTTTGTTTGAAAATGAGGAATGATCAAGAAGTTTCTACTTGTTAAAACGAGTGTTTTGAAAACTGGACTGATTCAACCGATTGAAACGGGAACCGGTTTGTCAAAATAGGCAGGTTGAACCGGGTTAAATTGATAAAACTGAGAAAAAACGAAAGTGTTTTGAAAATTGGTTCGATGTTGGGTTCATCTTTAAAAACCATGATTAAAACATGTTATGTGCTACTAGACTATATATGTGGTAATGTAAACTGCAAAGTTAATAATTTAGAAACCCTACGAGCATGTTCACCCGCGCGTTGTCGCGGGGCGTCTGTATACGATCGTTTAGCACGCAAAGTTTATAATTTAGAAACCCTACGAGGATGTTCACCCGCGCGTTGCCGCGGGGCGTCTGTATACGATCGTTTAGCACGCTGTATCTTCATATGATAAGCTGTTAAGGGAAGTTAGTGTTACAAAACAGGAATGAAATGGGTCACCTCATTTCTGACTATGTTGTGCTAATAGTAGAGAAAAAAAATATCCAAAGCATCAGCAAAAAAAACATCTAAAAGTGTTTGCTAGTACCAGTTTGAAGTATGAACAATATACCCAATTGACAGATTCTATTATCTTGTCGTATAAGCTTTAAGGAAATGCAATAAGCAAAGAGTTTATAAGCAAACCGCAACGTTATATTAAAGCATAACAACCATATTATTTGCGGCTCATATACAATTTACATATCATAAAGCTAAAGACCCTATGATCTTTTCTTAGGCAGCATTTAAACGCATCATTTGTGTTGTGGCCTGAAACAGATGGTTGTTCAGTTGGAGGCAAGCACTGAAGATTTGTCGTAGTATCATCATAAACTCCTTGCAACAATAAAAGAAAACAACCAACGAATCCCTTTACCTCATCAAGAAATTTCGGAAAACATCTGGGTTGCATTCACGTCAACCTGCAAAACATGGGCATTTTCGGCTTCTGCATTGGTTCCTTCCAGAGTGGCATCCCCTAGACATGTGCCTGCAGCTTTTTGAGCACCTAAATGTTTAAATACAAACGTTAGTATTGTTGTAAAAATAAATGCCACTCGTTCCAAAGCTGTTTCATAAACTTTATAAGCAAAATCACACCACATGGACACATATGCATACCTGTGATACGATACGTGTGCATACTGATGCTTCCAAAAGCGGACGATATCGCGTGGCGATGGCAGCACAGTGTGAAGGGTGTAGTTATCTTCATCTGCCTATGACCTGTGCTCTGTCTAGCGACTGTTGTTCATGGCAAAAACTAAATTAGTATGTGGCTTGCATAAGCATTCAGATCTTGTAAGTGATTGGAGATAAATTAATTTTCCGACTAACCTTCAGTTAAAGTTGCTATGTTTTGGTGCATATCATCATGCATTCCTGCAAATGTAATAAGATGTCGTGTACTGTAAGGGCTAAAAGTAATTCACATATATGTTTTGGGTCAATACTGGAAGCCTTAACTCACCTTGAATAGGTTGGTGATGATAGTTTGCAGGAGCACAAACCACAATGTCGTTAGTACCTGATGCAACCAAGATAAAGCGTGTAATAAAAGTGTAGCCAGTTAAACCTTAGCTCCGTAATAATGAAAATTTCTCCGTGACTGACCTACGCATGTTGCTGCCTTTATTTCTCCGTAATAAGGTATGGTACAGACCACAGTGTCGTTAGTACCTGTACATGTCACATTCGAAGTCAAAGACCTTTAGCTCCAGAACATGTTAGCTGCCTCGTCAAAACCCCTACAACCTCAAGCTTAATCAAACCCATACATGGTATGCTAAAAGTGAGACAACCAAAGCTTCATGCCATGAATCCTTGTGAAAGGCTCATGATCCAGCAATACAACATTAACCTGCAAACAAAAGACGGTTTGTTCATACAATTACCATACCTATTACTCATCATACAACTCCCAAAAACACAATTACTAAACCAAAAGTCATTACCTTTACACTGATTTCATTTAATACTTCAAGCACATTTTCCATGTGATTTGCTTGGATTACGTGTAGTCGGAATGGATCTTTTAAAATAGTTTCTGAGGCTTTGACTGTAGCATTTGACTTCCTTATGTGCTCTCTGTTGAATTTACGGTGTGCATACAATCTGCCACCTCTCCAACCCTACCGGTACCTGTAGATCAAAACCTTAGTTAGTAAGTATGTATTTATGAAGAGACTCTTCTACTCAACACATTATATAACAGATGGTTAGACCATGTAGTACCCTGGGTCAAATATTTAAGGATCCTTTAAAATAAAGATGATAAAAAATATATGTTGTTAACAATAGTGTTAGCAAATATAGATCACTCCATCTTATGAAATAACATACTGACACTTTCAAACCATAATCACTCGGCAGTTGTTGTATCAAATTAACCTCCCCTTATAAAGTGACTAAACTATGACTTACCACCATCGTTATTAACAATTTTGCACTAAGTTTATTAGTTCTCGGCATGGCACCTACACTATTTTTCATTACTGGGTTTTAATTATTTAAATGTAGCATGTTTTCGTGGTTAGACCTTTGTCCAACGATACAGGCAGTAGTGGGTTAAAGGGAAATCCAAATGCCCTCATCAAAAGAATTACTATGCAACGAAGCATTTGGATAATAGCAAAATGCTTTTCTTAATAAGAAATAAAGCAGAAAAAATAAGTACTACCAAGAAGCCCGTGTTGATAGTTATATGCTCTATACACCTACAGTCATGTTGTTTAGTAGGTCAAAATGAGGTTCAGTTTATCCTAAACACCCATTGAAAAAAAATCTGTGCCCGAAGCTGTAAAAAATATCAAAAAAAACTGTTAAAAAATAGCATACGGAGCTGTAAAATCTATGTCCAAACAACCTGTTTCCATACAAAGCTATTACAAACAGATTAAAAATCTGCTAGAAACAGGAGATGAATAAGGAGCGTTTAGGAATACCTATATTTCCAACTTTTCTACTTAGGTACCAAGTAAGAAGGAGCGTTTAGGATTACCTATGTTTCTACTTTTGTAAAGCTTTTTATAACTGCAATACTTCATGGTGCAGGATTATGCACTATGGGATATCATTGATGAGGCGAAAAGTGTTACGCTTTTAGGGGTCATTTAAGCCCTAATCCGTAATTATTTGATCAAATATTGCCTTAAATCGTTCCTTTTGTCATTTTAGGTACTTTGAAGAGGAATTCTGGAAAAGGAAGCATTTTGGGCGTTTTGGAGCATAAAAGTGAAGAAAACGACAAAATCTCAAATTATGCTGAAAACAGTACCTGACGGCGTCACGTTCTATCGTGTGACGACGTCACGCTTTGACAACATGAAGAATGATTTTTACACTAGACGCCCCAGAAAGTTTTGAGGAATTTACACGTGACGGCGTCATGTGTTGGAAGCCCTAGGCCGTCACGTTATGTGGTAAAGGGAGACGGCCCAGAAGGAATTACAAGGGGACGGCGTCAAGAATGGATCTGAGCAATCCGAATTTTATTTTGACGGCGAGATGACGGCGTCAGACCCTATAAGCTGACGCCGTCACAATGTAAAATCTATATATAGTTTTCTAATTTTCATTCATTGTGTGCAACTTTTGGGAACAAAACCCTAGCTCGTTCTTCTACTGTAATTTTAAGGGTTTTCCACCCTTAAACCTTGGATGCTTAATTGAAGATAAGTCTCTTCCAAATCATTCAATATGTCTATCTATTGTGTGATTATATCTTATGCTTGTCTTTCAATTAACATGCTAGGCTAGGTCTTTATTGTGTTTGCTTAGATCTAATGAAAACTAGCTATTGATTATATGTTGTTGGTCTGCTTGTGATTATTGTGGGTGGGTGAAGTTGATGTTAGGCTTAAGAAAACTGGCTAACCTCCTATATGGTAACTTGCTTGAACGTCTTGGGAAACATGAATTGGATGTGTACTACGATTATTTGGTTGTATTTAATGCATGAGCGAATTCTAATGATCCCATGTTAGGAGCTTTTAGTCGGCTCGACATAGGAGTGAAGTAGGAGCTTATAGAGTTAGGGAAGATCGTACACGGCCCTACGAATGGTTTAAAGGAATGCAACCCGTCATCCACGTAATTACAACAAACCAATTAACATATAAAAGATAGCTAGGGAGTAAGGAAATCTAAGTAAACATATATTTCTCCCATATAAGTTTCACAACCAATTTAATTTTCTTGCTATTTATATTTTATTTGCATAATGAGTTAATTGGGTTAGTTGACTAGCAACTAATTCCGCCCACTCCTCTATAACCCGAGATTTTTACTTGCTTTCTAAAAAAATATAAAAATACACAAAGAATCATCCCTCAACCCTTAGACCTAATTAGAGTAGCTTTTCAAGCCTAACGACACTATTCCCCGAGAGAACGATCAATCCCCCGGTACTTGCCACTACACTATACTACATCGGTCAGGTACACTGCCTGGTGGGGATTGCAAGCTTCTCAAGATCCCTTGAGAGGTAAAACCCTAGTGTGTGGTCGCAATCCCGCGCCACCAAGGCTATCTTACTTAGGTCTACTCATTAGAATCCTTTCTAGTGAGATTTTTATTTTTATTTTTCTAGGTTTTCTTTAGTCTATCTTTTTTCTTTGTGTTTTTGTTCGTAACCATTACCATCCGACATCATGGAAGGTGGTAATATCTTTGATCCCAACAACCCACCACAATCAAACCCACCTCCTAGAGCCGGTACTCTAGGAGAATACTCCCGTCCTAGCCACCAAGGCTATCGAAACACCATTGAGCTCACCCAAGGGGCCAATGTGTCTCCCTTGCGATCCGACACTATCCGATTGGTGCAAAGCGGATGTGCATTCCATGGACTTCGTTCCGAAGATCCAAATAAACATCTCAAGGACTTTCTTAAAATCGTGGACTCCATAGACCTTAATGTTGAAACTCGAGAGACTACCCGATTACGTCTCTTCCAATTCTCTCTGCGAGACCAAGCTAGTCAGTGGCTAGAACGTCTACCGCAGGATCCATCACCTCTTGGGATAATCTCACCACTCGCTTCCTTGCTCAATTTTTCCCACCGGGAAGAACCACAAAGCTAAGGAATGACATCTTGGCGTTCCAACAACGTCAAGACGAAACCCTCTACGAGGCATGGACTCGATTCAAGGACTTACTCCAAAAAGTCCCTCATCATGGCATAGACCTTTGGCTCCAAGTCCAAATTTTCTATGACCAAATCAATATCCCCACGAGGTAAACCATTGACCAAGCGGCCGGTGGCAAGCTACGTGATCTAAGTGCGGAACAATCATGGGAACTCCTAGAAGATCTTGCTCTCTATGACAACGAAAGTTGGAATGATCCCCGTGATTTGAATAAAACGGTCAAGGCAATATCTTTGCCTTCGAATAATTCAAGCACTTCCGACCGTAGGATCATGGAACTTGAGGACCAAGTCAAGTATCAAATGAAATCCTAAGAAGCTCCTAAACCTTCAAGCCAAGTGAACAAAATCACTCCTTCATGTAAGTATTATAGTGGTCCCCACGACACTCGAGATTGCATGGAACTCCCCGAACAAGCTTTTCCGGACTACGCATCCTCGTGTACCGACGGAGTGGGAGAGAAGTGGTACACTTTCAAACCCAATCCAAACCCTTACGGTGATTCTTACAACCCCTCTTGGAGAAATCACCCAAACCTTAGGTGGAAGCAAAACCAAAGCACGCCCCAAAACAACTCTTCCAATCCACCTAATCGTTTTCAATCATACGGTTCCTCCTCAAACCGTACTTTCAATAACAATCCCTCCAATAATTATGGTAGTACCAATAATTTTGAAGGGTTGATGTCTAAATTTATGGCATCTCAAGACGCTCATATATCCAAGTTTGAATCCGATTTCAAACAAAAGCAAAGCGAGATAACCAATAAGATTGACACCTTGTTCAAAGTTCTCAATGACCGAGAGATGGGAGCCCTCCCAAGCGACACGGTCGAGAACCCGAAACTAAACGTTAACTCCATTTCTTTGGTTTCGTCTCCTAGTTCTTGCCCGCAATACTATTCGGTCAATTCCATGAGCACGTGTTTCAAACAAACCCAAGTTCCTCAAAAAGGCCATGAGAATAGGATATCCAACACTAAATCGGTCAACAACATTGTAACACCCCCAAAATTCGGGTCTAGCGGAAGCATACAAGCATTGGGGTGCTACTAAATTGGTATCACAACACAAGGCGCAAAGAATGGTTTTTATTTCATTAATATAAAATAAAAGTTGTCATGTAAGACATAAAGTTTACATGATATAAAAATAGTGCGGAAATAGGCCCATAAAATAATTGAAGTAGTCTCAAATGTTCATCAGAGTCGCCTATGACCATGCCCTTTGCCAAGCGCCTTCAATAAGTGAGCTAACGCCTTAAACCTGAGAATACACGCTAAAGGTCAGCTTACGCTGGTGAGTTCATAGAGTTTAAGTTACAAAAACAGTTTGGGACCTGAAAAGTTTAAGTGCTATGTGTGACCAGGGAGGCGTAGACATACATTCCATACTTTCACAATTCCATATCAATTACTATCATACTCATACTAATTTACCACCTTTCGCGAAGGCGGAGGGTCAGGTGCGAGTGGGCCACATCTCGACAGTACACTAGCCAGGAACACTAACAGTAAGGAACCACCCATTACTGCCCCGAACTAGGCCGTAAGTAGAGTTTATTCCAAGTAGGGTATCGCCCTAGCTTTAGGTCAACATCTACTATTGTCTACCCATGATAAGAGCGTTTCTAGGCTAGTGAAAGCAAGAACCACGGGTATCGTTGTCCCAACGAGCGTTGAAATTGATCTAGTCACTCAAGTCGTGAGTTATGTGAGATGAATGGGTTAAAAAGAGTTGAATTTGTTTTAATTATACTACGAAAGTTTTGCATAAAATTTAAATGAAATAAAGAACAGTAAGAAAGGGAATAAGTTTAACTACGAAAGAAAGCATGAGACTAAGTGAATCGAAAAAGGAAATAAAAGTTTAAACTTAAGAAAGAAATAAAGAAAATGTTTTTGTTGTTTTGTATTTAATTAACGAAAGAAAATTAAACTAAGTTAAAAAGTTCAAAAGAAAATTCGACAGAGTAACGGTAAGAAATGGATAAAAGAAAACTCCACTCGATGAACGATGGAGTGCAAATAAGCCTAGCTCGGCTTTAGAAATAAACAAGACACGACAATAAAAGACTAGGACTCGAAAACTTAAAGGAAATAAAAATCTAAACTCGCTATGACAAAATAAAAAAAAACAAACTCGCTACACCCTATAAACCATACTCGCTACACTCACAGAAACCAAACTCGCTATCCACTTGATAAACCAAACTCGCTACCAGACCTAAGTGTAACACCATACTCGCTACACTAATACTAAAACCATACTCGCTACACAAAGGGAAAACAAACTCGCTATGGACCAAGTGAAACCATTTTGAGTCTATAACTTTTATTAAGTTAACACCCTATAATAGTTATAGCATTTCTATTGATTTTTAGGTTCTAGCTTTATTGAGTAATGAGTTTATGCTTTAAAATTTGAGTCATAATAAGTTATATTACAGAATTATATTAAGTTTTACGAGTAAAATATTCAATCGTGGGTTTCTAGGGTTTAATAGCGAGTTTGCTATTTTTTGTATGAGCTAGCGAGTTTGCTTATCTTGGCTAGCGAGTTTTGGAGCCCAAAACCAGCTAGCGAGTTTGGTTTTCCCTTAGGATTAGCGAGTTGTTATTAGTTTAGGATAGCGAGTTCATGTTGCACTAGTCCGAGTTTGGACTTGGCTGCTAGCGAGTTTGGAATTCTCATATAGGATAGCGAGCTTTT
>LBNU01038663.1:87256-120978 GCA_014162995.1 Artemisia annua
TCGTTTTCTCATATTTTATTACCTGCATGTATAAAAACACAAAAACACATATATTTGGCATTTATTTGCGGGTTTTTGGTCTTTTAGGTCTTAATTTGGTCAAGAAAAGGTATGTGTTTAAGCACATACCACCTCCTATATGGTAACTTGCTTGAACGTTTTAAGAAACATGAATCAGATGTGTACTACGATTATTTGGTTGTATTTAATGCATGAGCGAATTCTAATGATCCCATGTTAGGAGCTTTTAGTCGGCTCGACATAGGAGTGAAGTAGGAGCTTATAAAGTTAGGGAAGATCATACACGGCCCTACGAATGGTTTAAAGGAATGCAACCCGTCATCCACGTAATTACAACAAACCAATTAACATATAAAAGATAGCTAGGGAGTAAGGAAATCTAAGTAAACACATATTTCTCCCATATAAGTTTCACAACCAATTTAATTTTCTTGTTATTTATATTTTATTTGCATAAGTAGTTAATTGGATTAGTTGACTAGCAACTAATTCCGCCCACTCCTCTATAACCCGAGATTTTTACTTGCTTTCTAAAAAAATATAAAAATACAAAAAGAATCGTCCCTCAAACCTTAGACCTAATTAGAGTACCTTTTCAAGCCTAACGACACTATTCCCCGAGAGAACGATCAATCCGCCGGTACTTGCCACTTCACTATACTACATCGGTCAGGTACACTGCCTGGTGGGAATTGCAAGCTTCTCAAGATCCCTTGAGAGGTAAAACCCTAGTGCGTGGTCGCAATCCCGCGCATCAATCATCCAGAATGGTGATTCATGGAAGCCATCTACATCTGAAGTTACTAATACTGATGGTTCCAAGACAATTCAGCACAATGTTGAACCTATCACCAATGATGAAAGAGCTAAAAGGAGGAATGATCTCAAGGCTAAGCATCTCTTGCTTATGGCTATGCCTAATGATCAAGTTTTGAACTTCAGTACCTATGAAAATGCAAAGGCTCTCTTTGATGCCATTGTTGAAAGATTTGGTGGGAATGAAGCCACTAAGAAGACACAGAAGACCCTATTGAAGCAAAACTATGAGAACTTCACTGCTACAAGCAATGAATCTCTTGATCATGTATTTAGCAGGTTGCAGAAGATTTTTAGCCAACTGGTAGTGTTGAAGGTTACTATTCCCCAAGAAGACCTTAACATGAAGTTTCTGAATAGCTTGTCTTCTGAATGGCAAACTTTTGTGGTAGTTTATCAACACAAACCAGATTTGGAGAAGATGACTCTCAATGATCTCTACAACAACCTCAAGATTGCTGAGCCAAAGGTGAGAAAGTCAGGGAGTTCAAGCACAACATCTGGAAACATGGCATTTTTATCATCTACAAAAGATTGCAGTTCAGATGATGAAGATGATCTCACTTATGTTTGTACTGCTAACCCTAAAGTTAGTACTGCAAGCACAAAAGTTAGTACAGCTAGTTCACAACTTAGCTATGCTGGCTTAAGTGATGATACCATCTATGCCTTTGTAGCTAGCAAAGCTGATGATGCCAACATATACAATGACGACTTGCTTCAAATACATGATGATGATTTGGAAGCAATGGATCTAAAGTGGCAGTTAGCTTTGATAAGCATAAGAGCTAAGAGATATTTTCAAAGAACTGGTAAGAAAATTACTCTTAACTCAGGAGATGTTGCTGGCTATGATAAGTCCAAGGTGGAGTGCTACAACTGTGGAAAGAGAGGAAATTTTTCCAGAGAATGCAGAGGTCCAAGACTACAATACAGGGATGGTTACAAGAAGAGTAACCTAAAGGAAGTGACTGTGCAAGAGCCTTCTTCCAAAGCTATGTTAGCTATTGATGGAGCTGCTTTTGATTGGAGCTTTATGGAAACAGAGGAAGCTAACAATGAAGTTGCACTAATGGCCTTCTTTGACTCTAAGGTATATGTTAATGGTTGTTCAAAATCTTGCTCTGCTTTAAAAGAATTAGAAGAACTTAAGGCTAAATATGATAGTCAAAGAGTTGAGCTTAATAATACCTACTATAATTTGCAAAACCATAAAAGAGGTTTAGGTGTAATAGAGGAATAGCTTGCTTTCTATAGAAAAAATGAGGCTATTTTAACTGATGATATTGATGGTTTAAAAAGAGACTTAGAAAACAAGGATGTTGTAATCTGTGTGCTTAAGGAAGATTTGGCAAAGTTAAAAGAGCAAAAAGAAAATATTCAGTTAAGTGTAGACACTCTTGAGTACACATCTAAAGGTGTACAAAAGATAATTGAATCTCAACTAGTTCCATAGAGGTATGTTTGTGCCACCAGGTATTTACTTAGCTCATACTGGTTTGGATGAATTTGAGGACCTTGAATTTCCAGGTTATGGTCCTAAGGCACAAGAGAGCACTACTGAAACCAAGGCTGATGAGTTGCCCAAAAGTTCAAATGAAGCAAACCCTATCAAGTTTGTTCATGCAACTAAGCCTAAGGTTAAGGTAGAAATTCATGATGTTCCTAAGGTGGTCAAACAAGAAAGAGTAAACTAGTTAGGAATAATGTTAGATATGCAGAGATATACAGGTCACAACCTAGAGGTAACTAAAGGAATTGGGATAATATGAAATCTCAACATGTAACACCCTCATTTTCATGGTTCGTAACGGATTTAGGGTTGGGGTATTACTTCATGGAATCACAGCTACAGTAATAGAAAACGACTCGAAAAGAGACGTTTTTAGAAATTTGGTTATCATTCATTAAATTATCAAAGTTTTTATAGTAAAAGATATACTTTTACTATTGATGAGGTCCCAAAGTCTAGGTGAAATGTTATGTTTGAATGATAACTGGTTTGAAAGTCCTCCAAATTCAGTGCCTCCTCCTGCCATAACTCCGTAGTAGTGATATACCTAGGATACATGCTTAAAAAGTCAACACTAGGTGTTGAGTGAGAGTCATAGGTTTAAGTGATAGTGAATACAAGTTCCACAGGGTTCAGTTGTTACACCCTTCAAGGAAAATGTAGTGTGTGTGATAATTGCAATGCATATACAATTATCAAGAGTGGGGTATGTTGCACTAAGCTCATGAACCACACGTTAACAGTCCGGGTCATGGGGTCTACAGACCAAACCATGAGGGGACGGGAAAGATAACTTTGCCAAAGTTAATCCTTCAGAGAGGGTTCAAATATAGTACTTATTGATACCCTCCAGTGAGAGGTAGTATCAACGGGAGTTGTCAAACTCTAATAGATCTATCAACTATATTCGCGTTCACTTGGGTAATATATCCCAAATGATTAGATTCATGAATTTTAGTTATGTAATGATGGCAGATAGTTTACTCGTGCAACAACCAAAGAAAAAGACTTTTATTCGGTCTAAAACAAGTAGCATGTATCCCCCTCACAGGGTTTGTAAAGCATTTAAAAGTGAGGCTATGAAAACTCACCTGGGCTTAGGGAAATCTTATTGATGTAAAAAGTGACTCGAAAACTAGACTGCGTTACTCACGTATCCTGGTGGTATTGTAGGTGTGGATGTATGTCAAGCTCTAGTTGTTTTGTTCAAGTTTCTTAAGTCATTCTTAGGGTTTTTAGTGTTTTAGTTATAACATAACACCGGTCAGTCCATCATAATCCAGAAGTATAAGACTCCTCAAATGAAGCTCCCTACTATTGTATTATGTTATCAACATAATACCGTTCGGGCCATCATAATTCAGAAGTTAATACTCCTCACATGAAGCTCCTTACTATTGAGTCATGCAATTATTTAGAGTTTAGTTATAACATAACACCGTTCGGGCCATCATAATTCAGAAGTATATGCAATAATCGTTTGAGGAGCCAGGGCACTTTAAATCGTAAACCCAGCAAACTCGCCAAAACGAAATATCCACATGATACCCCTTACATGAAGCTCCCTAGTATTGTGTTATGCTTCTAACTTTAAAATATTCACTTTATACCCTTATAGTTTATATATTTACAAAATCTACCTTGAACTTATATTATTTATATTTATAACTATCTAAACTTGAAACAATTAGTCCCTACACTTCTATATTTTTAGAAAATGGCAGAAATGACCCTTGGACTTATAAGTTTTCAAAAATTACCATTTATACCCTTAACTTTATAACTTTTGAAAACTAGTCCTTTTAAGTTTATAACTATTTTACTTTTTATCCTAAGGTTATATAACTTTGCAAAAAGGGTCCTTATACTTATAACTTCTAAGAAATGTCAAAAATAGTCCCTAAACTTAATATTTTCAGAAAGTTACCATATATACCTTTATGCATGTAAAACTTTGCAAAACTAGTCCTAATTCCATGCAAACTATATTTTTATGAAACAAAAAGGTTTCCTAGCTTATGCTTAACTAATATTAGCTTATCTAAGTTACCTAAACTAGCTTATAGCATATGGAAAGGACTTATAGCATATAAACATGAATTTGACACATATTAGGGTTTTAAAAAGAAAACTAGCAAGTTTTAGTGATCAAAGCTTAGGCAAGGTTTCTAATGGGATCTAAGGCAACCTAATACTATCCTAGAACTGTAATAAAGCTAATAGAACTAGTTTAGAGCTTACGTGATGGAAAACTAGGGTTTAGTGAGGGTTTAGGGTTTCTCGATGGGAAATGAACTCGACAAGGCTTCAAGACTCACACTACTCGACTCCTAGGACTTCTAAGGATCCTATAATACTACTAACTACTGAGAGTTTAAGGTGGAAAGAAGAGATGGGGTGAGATGAAATGGAATGGGTAGTGAGGGTATTTATAGCCCTCGTTAACCCTGGTGGTTAAGGTTTAGGTGTTGTGGTGGCAAGAGGAGGGGGAGTGACTCGTACTAGCTACTGAGTGACTAATGGGAGCTATAAGGATGACATGGAAGGGCTACAATGGTGGTTTAGGGTTTATGTGGTGGTGGTGAGACCGACTAGGGAAGAAGGTGAAAAGGAGGTGATGCACCTCCTTGTGTGGCTGCTTGTAAGGTGCTAGGGTGTGTGCTAGGTCTAGGGGAGGTACTAAGGTGCTTGGTTGCTAGTTTAGAGGTGCTATGGTAGCTTAGTTTAGGTGTTAGGTTTAGTTTAGACCTAGTTTTTCTTAATGAGAGATTAGGGTTTTTCTTAGGGTTTAGTGCCTAGGTTAGGGTCCTATGAGTGTTTAGTGACTAATCCTAAGTCCTAAGAAGCTTATACTAAGTGGTGGTAACTTATGGGAAAGATTTGGGAAGGTTTAACCTAGTTTCTGGGAAGTTATAACCTAGTTATGGTTTTGTGCCTAAGGGACTTATACCTAAGCTCTAAAGGGTTGTACTAGAGTCTAAGGGTGCTAAGATATCCTATTGTTCCTAAGGTAACTCATACATAAGCCTTGAACACTTTCAAACTAGTTTAGATAAGAAATTAGGGTTTAGTAGACACATAGGCCTGATTAGGGCTTAATTAGGGTTCGTTAGGGTTTTGTGATGAGTTTAGTGTGTTAGATTGATAGATTACTTATTGTGGTGTTGTTGTGATCTTATGCTTGACATACTAGGAGTTTATAGGATGTATGAGTAGAGATATTTAGCTTGTGTCGATACGTGAGTAGGTCTAGAGAGTCATGCAAGTAGTGAATGCACATAAAAGGCAAAAATTTACCTGTGAAATACCTACTATAGGTATTTGTAATGGGAATGATAGTGATGAGATTTTGTGGGTTGTTATACAACAGTTAGGTAGTGATTTTGTTATACAAACCTGTTTTGTATGTGGTAGTTTTGACCACTTTGCTGCATATTGTGATAATAACCCATGGAAAAAGGTGACTTCAAGGGATACAAGGGTATTTAGGAACAAAAAAACTAGAGTGAACAATTTTGGTTCAAATCAAACTCACTCAAATGTCAATATGATACCCAGAGCAGTTATGTTGACTTCTGGTACAAAACAATTTTGTACTGCTAGACCAAACAAAACTGTGTATCAAAGACCTACTGTTTCAAGAGCAAAACCAAAATTTTCTAATTATAAGCAAGCTCAAACAGTTCATAAGTTCTTTTTAAATAAAACAGCTAGGCATAATCAAAAATGGGTGCCCAAAGTTGAAACTGTTAAGCCAAAAGTTCCCACTGTTAAGCAAAAAGTTTCTACTGATAGGCAAAAGAAAGTTGTTAAGGGTAATATGGGAAATGGCATGAAAGCCACAGCACAATGGGTTTGGAGACCAATACAAGGTGACAAAAGCATCTATGTTTTAAAGAAACATACTTTTATTGATGAAAGAGGTAGAATCAAGTCAGTAATGGCTTGGGCTCCAAAAGTTTAGTTGTTTTTGTCATTATGCATTGTTAGTCTTGTTCTTAATTGTTACAATGGAAAATGCTTTGTGTGTATTTTTCTTGGTTTTAGACTGACATTTGCAGGCAAGAAAAGATGTTTTTACTTGCAATGGATATGGTGTGCTTTGGAATGGAACAGTGTGTTACTTATCACACAACAAATGGTCATTGGTTCACCATGTCTAACCCCACATAAGAACCAACTAGTCCAAAGCAAACGGCTCTTGGTAAAGACTTAACAAATCCGTTTACGGTTGATAGTTTACCAAAAACTATATGGTTATCAACTCACCATGTCTCACAGTGAAGAGTTGGCTAGTCCATAGCAAACGGATAATGGTAAAGACTAATCAAATCCGTTGATAGCTGTTAGTTTGCTAAAAACTATGTTGGAGCAGTCATATCACACAACAAATGGTCATTGGTTCACCATGTCTAACCCCACATAAGAACCAACTAGTCCAAAGCAAACGGCTCTTGGTAAAGACTTAACAAATCCGTTTACGGTTGATAGTTTACCAAAAACTATATGGTTATCAACTCACCATGTCTCACAGTGAAGAGTTGGCTAGTCCATAGCAAACGGATAATGGTAAAGACTAATCAAATCCGTTGATAGCTGTTAGTTTGCTAAAAACTATGTTGGAGCAGTCTATTTTCAACCTATTTTATGTTCCTACTGCTCTTGAAAATTTTTGATAAAGTTTGTACTGCTAGTTCAAAGTTAGTACTGATAGTGTAAAGTTTGTACTGGTGATCTAGCCGTTACAACTGTTGTGTCAGTAACAGATTTTTAATTATAGCCGTTGGGTAAAAACCGTTTTGTTACCATGATTATAGGGTTGAATAAATGTGAATTATCTCTTTATATATTTACAATATTCTTTAACCAAAGATAACTTCTTTCTAAAAAGATAATTCTTATTTGCGCATAACTCTCAAACCATAACAGTCTTAACTCAAGAACTGAATTGGCTCTCATAATTTTACAATTCACATACATCCATTCACTCGTTTGATCATAAACATCTTTTACAAATGACTGTACTCAAGTTTGCTGATCAACATAATTGATGTGTGGATTGCGGTCTATGCAAAATGTTTTACCTCTCAAGGGATCTTGAGAAGCTTGCAATCCCCACCAGACAGTGTACCTGACCGATGTAGTATAGTGAAGTGGCAAGTACCGGGGGATTGATCGTTCTCCACAGGGAATAGTGTTCGTTAGGATTGAAAGTAGTCTAATTAGGCCTAGAGATGAGGGATGATTCTTTATGTATTTTTATATTTAATGGAAAGTAGGTAAAAATCTCGGTTTTGAAAGGAGTGGGCGGAATTAGTTGCTAGTCAACTAACCCAAATAAACTGAAAATGCAAATAAAATAAAATAACAAGAAAATAAAATAGTTGTGAAACTTATAAGGAGAAAAGCGTGTTTACTTAGACTTCATTACTCCCTAGTTATCTTTTATTGATTGATAAGCTTATTGTAGTTGCGTGGGTGACGGGTTGTATTCCTTAATACCATTCGTAGGGCCGTGCACGATCTTCCCTAACTCTATAAGCTTCTACCTCTTCCTATGGCGACACGTTTAGTATCCTAACCATGGCCTCCTTAGTAGTCACTTATGCATTAAATACAACCATAATAATCGTAGTGCCATCCGATTCATGTTTCTTAAGACATCAAGCAGGTTACCAAAGGAGTTTAGCCAGTTTTCTTAAGCCTAACATCGATAAACATTCACCCAACAACAACTAACAATAAACAATCAATCAATAATCAATAACTAGGTTTCATTACATCTAAGCAAACACAAACAAACCTAGCCTAGCATGTTAAATAAAAGACAAGCGTAAGATAAAATCAAACAACACATAGACATATTGAATGATTGAATGATTACTTATCTTCAATGAAACATGGAAGATTTAAGGGTATGAAACCCTTAAAAAGTGCAGGAAGTTCGTGCTAGGGTTACACCAAAACTCTCTCCAAAGTTACACACTTTTAATGAAAGAAAATCCTAAAATATATATAGATTTTACACTCTGACGGCGTCAGCTTTTAGACTCTGACGCCGTCAACTCGCCGCGTTTAGGGTTTTCAGATAACCTAGATCTACTTCTGATGCCGTCACCTTGTAAATCCTCCTGGGCCGTCTCTCTTTAGCATTACACCTGACGACCTAGACTTCTTAACACCTGACGTCGTCAGGTGTTAAGTCTTGAATTCTTCACTTGGGCGTCTGGTAAAGTCTGAATCCATCTCCTTTGTCTTCAAGTGACGGCGTCAGCTTATAGTTCCTGACGCCGTCAGGTAGGATTTCCAGCATGCTTTTGAGACTTTGTCGTTTTCTTCACTTTTATGCTCCAAAAACGTCCAAAATGCAATGTTTTCTAGAATTCCTCCCAAAAGTACCTAAAATGACAAAAGGAACGATTTAAGGTAATATTTGATCATAAAATCACGATTTAGGGCTTAAATGACCCCCTAAAAGCGTAACACTTTTCGCCTCATCAAATACCCTTACACTTGAGATTTGCTTGTCCTCAAGCAAATGCGCTTTTATTCCAATCAAAATATGAGCTAGGGGTCATTTAACACTAATATAAAGGTAATTACAACAAATAGTCATTCCACCCTAGTCATAATAAGTACGGAAATCATACACTAGCACCTCACAAATAGTGTTTAGATACTCTCATATCTCGGGTGTAATAAACCTATATAACTAAATGGAAATGGAAAAATATCACTCACTACCTGTCATAGCAAATAGATTACCATAGGCTTGGGAAAGGATCAAAAACCTCCTCCACTAGGCGTAAGCACCTAAGATAAACTATCAAAGAGGGCTTTTCAAGGGTTGTTGGAATAAAATATATTTTTACTAGTGGCGAGTTAATTATCTTGATCAAATACATATACAATGCGGCGTTGCTAAGCCAAGACTCGACTCAACTTAAGCTAATTAGAAAATAACAAAAACATAAATAGACATAAAAGGAAACGGGATGGTAGACCGTATGTTTTTCTCTTTTTCTTTTCCATTTTTTTTGCATACACTCTTGCCCTTCCATCCAAAATAATACATCATAGGGGTCTCGGTTCTCCCCTTACACTTGAACTTTTACATACTTTACAAATAACTATTCTAATGACTCGAATTAAGATAATCGAAACACTTGGAGTACTTTAAAATATTAACGCACATATAGGGGTAATAATTGACTTCTTCCCCATTACTCCATTACTCGACTTAGCAACCATGTAATCAATTAGACAATTAACTAAGGGTTTAAACAAATGTTATCACAATAATGCACTAAAGATGAGTGCATACAAGGTAGGCTAAGGCGATTTGGGTGTACATTTGGGGGTGAAATGTAAACAAATTCTTCCTTTAAGTAAAATGCTTAAAGTTAGAAACTAAAAAGATAGGCTCTGGGGGTTGTACTAGGGGTATCGTGTACTAAAAATGAGTACATCGCAAAGGTGTGGGAGAATTACTTGACCAATGAAGTCAATGTAATTATAATAACACAGGTGTAAAATAAGGGGTTATCCTAATGCCTCTTATCATGTAGTAAATCTAACTACACGAATGTAGTCTCACTTGTGGACTTGGGATGGTCACTAACGCAAGTTCTAGAATCTAAATGCTACCGGTACACACACAAGCATAAATGCTTTTCCTATCAAATCTAGGGGCGAACCTCACATATTTGGGGTGAATTTTTTTCTTGAGTGGTACGGTTTTTGTGCTAGTCATATGACTCCTATCCATGAGACGCTTATTAAGACTAAAGTTTCACTCCTATACGTTGTAAAAAAATTTAAATTTGGTGCTAAAATTGCCCTAACAAATATTTCTCTCAGTTTTATTACACATCTACCATTAAACAAACAAAAAAATCAAGTGCAATTGTAATCTCTAAGGTGTCTTCATTTACCCCCCTTACACTTAAGCTGAACATTGTCCCAAATGTTCAATAAAAAGATGTAAAAGTAAAGAAAATGAAAGAATGAAACAAATACTCTCCTGATTCATTTGGTGTGGATGGTGTGGTAACATGGCTAAATCCTCCTCTAAGATGATGTAGAAGCTTCAAGATTAAAGCAGCGCCAAAAGCTTGATTCCATGTACATCTCCTTGTCCAATATAACCTGTTAAACCTGAGAAAACAATCAAGCCAAACCTCGTGTAAAATCGGCGGTAAAATCTATATAAGGATATGATGCTTGTGGAGTGAATGTTTGCAGATTCCTGGAGTTTATAAGTTAAAGATTTAGCAAATTTCCACAATCCCGACAGAAAAACAAAACTTGCAAAATTTTCAGAAAATTATTGCCTGACGCCGTCAGGTTGTGAACCCTGACGCCGTCAGAACCGATCTGACAGAATTTTTATGTTTAGTTTCCGAAAAATTTCTGGAAAAATCAATGCCTTAATTCCTGGAATCCTGCAAAACTTCATTATGACTCAATACAAGCATTTGACTCAAACAAATACTAATATGTATGTTTATTTCATATTGTTATGATTCATGTTCAATTCGTTCTTTAAAAAAATTTAGATTTCCCTTACACTTATCTTTTGCAACATACCTTTATATGTAGTTAAGACGAAGTTAAAAACAAAATAAAGCATTTTCACAATTTAATTTGAAACATGAATCATAAACAATAAAAATAAAACACACATACGGAAACAAATAAAATCAAATAAACAAACAAGCAAACAAACAAAGCTTGGGTTGCCTCCCAATAAGCGCTTGTTTTTGTTCGAGTCACGAGCCTGACTCTACCCTTATTTAGCGGAAATAAGAGAGGTTTTCGCTACACTTAGGATTAAGTGTGGGTGATAGTAGCGATACACACCAACTTGGTAGGAATATGCCACGTGAGAAAAGAGTGGGGAATGAATTGTATACTAAAAGGGTTATACTCCTTTCATCATAACCTTACCTAGTTCAATTGGGTCAATGGGTGAATTGAAATTTTCTCCTAGAAAGGGATCATCTTCTCTCAATTTCGAGAGACTCCTATTTGGGAATCCATCTTGACCTAATAAACCCGGTTTGAACCCATAATGTTTCTTGTGATCAATCATGAATGGGTGATGTAAGTATGTAAGGTCATGGTTCACTCCTATATTGGCTTCCATTCCACATGGTTTAGAGTCTACTACCTTCATCGTAAAACTACCCGTACTATATGGTTTGATGGGTGGATCGGGACCTATTTCAATTCCTAAATTTTTATCCAAGGATGGAAGATTAGGTAACGGTTTCGGTTGAGGCTCCGGCTCATCAACACTAGGAACTTCCATAGAACTAAAAGAAAGGTTATGACTATAAGTATTCAAACCTATTTCTTCTAGTTGTGTTTGGTCCAAGGGCTCTACCTCTATTGGGGTTCCTATAGTCTCTTCTACTTCTTCCAGGTAAGTTACGGGTAGTGTGTATGCCTCAAATGGTGGTAGGACTTGTGGGGTACTTTGTGGATTTTGATCTTTTGCCTTATCCTCCATCACATCTAGATCACCTATGTGCTTATTATGTATTTTGCTGAAGTCAATCCCCAACATGCGCCTAGGTATCTCAAATCCTTTTCTATTCATCTCAAATTCTTGGTCCGATTCATAAGAATCATTCTCAATAACTTAATCACTATGTTCTTTTTGCCTAAAGTATTCCTCATGTTCATCATATGTTTTAGTGAAATCTAATCCAAGCATGCACCTAGGTGGTTTGAAATTAACCATCTCACAATATCGGTCGGATTCATAAGAAACTATCCTAGGTGAAGGCTCATATGGTGCATAGGTTTCACTAAATGAGGTATTTTGAGGGTTTGATGACGCTCCTAAGGTGATTTTTTCAAAAGTTTTATGCGCTTGGTCTCTTTTCTCAATGTACTCACTAAAATCAATGCGAGATCCTGTCCTCCTCATTTCAATCCATCTTGATATATCCAAATTAGTATAATTATATTTCTTCATGTAAAACTCCAGTGTCGGATTTGGTGGACTCACGTTCTCCATAATGGTGAAACGGAAGAGTCAATGGAAAAAATTTTACGAACAAAGACACAAAGAAAAGATAGACTACGAGAAAGCTAATAAAAAGAAAATAGAAATCTCACTAGATAGGAATCTAATGAGTAGACCTAATAAAAATAAATTTCAACCTAAGCAATAACTATTACCCGGCATCGACGCCAAAAACTTGATGCGTGGATTGCGGTCTACGCAAAATGTTTTACCTCTCAAGAGATCTTGAGAAGCTTGCAATCCCCACCAGGCAGTGTACCTGACCGATGTAGTATAGTGAAGTGGCAAGTACCGGGGGATTGATCGTTCTCCATAGGGAATAGTATTCGTTAGGATTGAAAGTAGTCTAATTAGGCCTAGAGATGAGGATGATTCTTTTTGTATTTTTATATTTAATAGAAAGCAGGTAAAAATCTCGGTTTTGAAAGGAGTGGGCGGAATTAGTTGCTAGTCAACTAACCCAAATAAACTACAAATGCAAATAAAATAAAATAACAAGAAAATAAAATAGTTGTGAAACTTATAAGGAGAAAAGCGTGTCTACTTAGACTTCATTACTCCCTAGTTATCTTTATTGATTGATAAGCTTATTGTAGTTGCGTGGGTGATGGGTTGTATTCCTTAATACCATTCGTAGGGCCGTGCACGATCTTCCCTAACTCTATAAGCTTCTACCTCTTCCTATGACGACACGTTTAGTATCCTAACCATGGCCTCCTTAGTAGTCACTTATGCATTAAATACAACCATAATAATCGTAGTGCCATCCGATTCATGTTTCTTAAGACATCAAGCAGGTTACCAAAGGAGTTTAGCCAGTTTTCTTAAGCCTAACATCGATAAACATTCACCCAACAACAACTAACAATAAACAATCAATAACTAGGTTTCATACATCTAAGCAAACACAAACAAACCTAGCCTAGCATGTTAAATAAAAGACAAGCGTAAGATAAAATCAAAAAACACATAGACATATTGAATGATTGAATGATTACTTATCTTCAATGAAACATGGAAGATTTAAAGGTATGAAACCCTTAAAAAGTGCAGGAAGTTCGTGCTACGGTTACACCAAAACTCNCAACAACAAGTAATCAATAACTAGGTTTCATACATCTAAGCAAACACAAACAAACCTAGCCTAGCATGTTAAATAAAAGACAAGCGTAAGATAAAATCAAAAAACACATAGACATATTGAATGATTGAATGATTACTTATCTTCAATGAAACATGGAAGATTTAAAGGTATGAAACCCTTAAAAAGTGCAGGAAGTTCGTGCTACGGTTACACCAAAACTCTCTCCAAAGTTACACACTTTTAATGAAAGAAAATCCTAAAATATATATAGATTTTACACTCTGACGGCGTCAGCTTTTAGACTCTGACGCCGTCAACTCGCCGCGTTTAGGGTTTTCAGATCACCTAGATCTACTTCTGACGCCGTCACCTTGCAAATCCTCCTGGGCCGTCTCTCTTTAGCATTACACCTGACGGCCTAGACTTCTTAACACCTGACGCCGTCAGGTGTTAAGTCTTGAATTCTTCACTTAGGAGTCTTGTAAAGTCTGAATCCAACTCCTTTGTCTTCAAGTGACGGCGTCAGCTTATAGCTCCTGACGCCGTCATGTAGGATTTCCAGCATGCTTTTGAGACTTTGTCGTTTTCTTCACTTTTATGCTCCAAAAACATCCAAAATGCAATGTTTTCCAGAATTCCTCCCAAAAGTACCTAAAATGACAAAAGGAACGATTTAAGGTAATATTTGATCATAAAATCACGATTTAGGGCTTAAATGACCCCCTAAAAGCGTAACACTTTTCGCCTCATCAATAATGAAGTTGCTTTCCTGGAGAAAAAAGGGGAGAAGGATGGACCCAAGTTTTGGGAAGTTATTGATTATCTCAACCATTCTTACTTCAGGTACGCACTCACTGTAAGTCCCACTATCTATTCCTCATAACTCAATCAGTTTTTGCTTACTGCAAAAGCCATAACACTTGAGGATGATGATGAGGATACACTAATCTATGCACTGTGTGCAACTATTGATGGTGAACTATTCTATGTTACTCAGAAGTTCTTGAGAAGGCATCTTCGATTGGATGACTCTAATAGTATCATAGATATGGCCAACACAGAAATTCTTGATGGTATTTCAAAACTGGGGTATGATGTTTCAAATGGTAAATTAACTTTTAACAAATGATGTTTTTCACCCCAAAGGAGATTTCTAATACATACACTTCNAGAAGGCATCTTCGATTGGATGACTCTAATAGTATCATAGATATGGCCAACACAGAAATTCTTGATGGTATTTCAAAACTGGGGTATGATGTTTCAAATGGTAAATTAACTTTTAACAAATGATGTTTTTCACCCCAAAGGAGATTTCTAATACATACACTTCTTCACTACTTAAGCCCTAAAAGATCATCATGGGAGCAATTCAGTAGCAATATTGCTATTGCTCTTGTGTGTATTTCAAAACATGAAAAGTATAATTTTTCTAAATTGATTATTGAAAGCATGTTGAAGAATGCAGATTTTTCATCTAAATTTTTAATGTACCCAAGGTTTGTCCAACTTATTCTTAAAGCAAAACAAAGCATTTTGCTTCCCCACAAAAGAATTTTGCCCACTCCTTGTTTGCAGCAAAAAGTTTTTCAAAATATGACAATGAAAACCCAAGGGTGGTCAGGGGAAGAAAAGCCTTTATCAGAACCTATGCTTGCTTTTCTAACACAGGTAAAGGGTGCTGGGTTAGTAAGCCCAACTGATCCTCAAGCCACACCCATTGTTGTTCCAACAACAACCCACATCCCCATTGTTTCCCAAACATATAGAGGAAGAAACAGAAATGTAAATTCTTCTATGGCAACATTCACTGTGCCTCAACCTCATGGTTTAGGTACAAGTGGTGGAGTCTTCTCTAGTCCACCTAGGGAAAACACTGAGCCAATGCTCCATGATGCACCTCTCTCAACTGATAACACAGTTGGAAGTGCTGAGGGCAGTGTGCAACTTAAGGAATTGATGAAACTTTGTACCTAGTTGTCTAAACAGGTGGCTAAATTGGAAGATGATTTGGCAAAGACAAAAAGGCAGCATACCAAGGATAACAAAGCTCTTTTTGCTGAAATTGAGAAGCTGCAAGAGGAGGTCAAGCAGCTGAAAGGAAAGAGAAGGACTCACATTGTAGATTCTTCTTCATCTTCCCCAGAAGACAAAGATTCAGATGATGATTCAGGTGAAGATTCTTCCAAACAGGGGAGGAAAACATATTCACAAACTGAGGGGAGGAGATTAAACTTTGAAGAAGAAGAAGGACATAATGGTGCAGATATGGATTTAGGTGATGATACTAAAGAGCTTCAACAACAGGATACAGAGGAGATTCTTCAAGAAGATACAAAAATCATAGACTTGGATGCTCTCAAAGAAACTCAAGATACTGCAACCAGTCTACCAGGTTCAATTATAGAAGGTACTGCTACTACAACACTACCAGTTCAAACTCAAGAAGGAACTGCTAGTGTTATTCAAGAAGAAACTGTTGAAGAAGAGTATCAGAAGAAGAGAAAGGAGAAAGGCAAAGCTCCTATGACTGCAGAAGAGGCTTCTTTTCAACAAAGGAAGGTAAAACCAAGAGTTGCTGCTCAGATTGCTCTTGATGAAGAAATAGCAAGGAAGACTTATGAAGAAGAACTTGCAAGGAAGAAAGCAGAAGATGATGTTGCAAGATTCATGGAGGCTCAAAGGCTACAAAATGTGCAGATGGTGAATGATCCCACATTGGCATATCAACCAAGTGAAGAAGAGATAGAGTACATGATCAACTCCAACCCTGAAGTCAAAGCTAAAGCAATTCAACTGCTTGCTCATAAATCTCTCACAGTGGAACAAAGATCTGCACAGTTAGCTGATTTTATTGCTATGAAGAATGATCAAGCTTTAGATGACATGATCAGTTCTATCAAGAAAGGGCAAAAGAGACCAAGGAAGCCCTCAAAAGCTCAAGTGACTGCTGGCATGAAGAGGTACTTATGAATGCAAGATGGATGGAAGATGTATCAACTCAAAGGCAAATCTCCAGAAGAAATTTAAAGGTTATACTACAGAGCCTACAGGAAGAACACTGATTTCATCCCTATGGATTCTGAAGAAGAGAATATAAGATTTTTAAGATCTTCTAAGTAAGAAAAACTCAAGCCTGCAGACGATCAACCTCAAGATCAACCAGAGAATCTCACTGAAGAACAGCTTGACACAATGATCATGATAGAGACTGAAGACTTCTATCTAGAGCCACTTCAAACAAAGCATCCTATAGTTGATTGGGAAATTCACATTGATGAATTTGCGTCAACTTGGAAGATTACAAGACTTGGAGGAGAAACAGCTTCTTTTATCCAGTTTGAAGACCTTATCAGATCTTGTGATAGGGAGGACTCAGACACATTGTGGAAGATGGTGAAAGACAAATTCAAGTCAGGAGATCTCAAGGATGTCAAAGAAAAGGAGCTATGGGTTCATTTTCAAAGACTTTATGAACCTGACAAGAGTGACAGATACTGAAAGTTTGAAGCTCATAACATGAACACACTGTGGAAATTCTATGATATTTGCAGTGTTCATCATGTATCTACACAGGATGGAGTAGATGTCTTTATGCTTGCAGAAAGAGAGTATCCACTAAGGGTTGGAGTACTCACAGTAATGCTTTCTTCAAAGCTTAGATGTGAAGAAAGAACAGAAGAGATTGATGATTTGCTGCAGAGAATTGATGATCAGTGTAGAAGAGAGACACAAGCATTAAGGAAGAGATGAATTGTTTGAAAGAATCCCCCCATCATCAAAGGTAAGAAGATAATTCAACAAACTTAGTGATTTAGGAGAAATCATAAGTTTAGGGGAGGATTGTTGGGAATTATCTGCATCAGTACAAACAAGATTGAACACAAAGTTCCAACTGCTGAAGAATATACTAACAGTACAAAGTTAGTTAGTACTGTTAGTTATACATAGTTTGTACTGCTTATGTTTTTGGCAGATTAGGATAAACATGTAATGTGATAAGTATAGAAAAGATCTTATGTATATCCTATATGAATAGATTATCCATTACTTGTAAAGGACTCCTTGTGTCTATAAAAGGAGATCCTAAATTAGGGTTTAGATATATCATTAATCTCTCTTCCATACGTATTAGCTTCAAGGTTGTAAACCCTAGTGATATTCTTGATCACTCGTATTAGCAATAATATTGAAGCAGTTTGTTCATTCATTGTTCATTGTTTACTATTACATTTACTCACATCTAATCTTCTAAGTGTTAACTAGTGAATTCCGCTTGCTAGTTAGCATACACTCAAAGTATCACCAACACTAAGTAAGGTGTTAAACAGATCCTCACAAGTATTGCAGGCGTCTTTGAGATCATCATAGGCAGGTGCGAAAATGTTTGCTTAAATCACTCCACTTTGGCCACTCAAATTTTGTGTCACTTTTCTATCATGTCTTTAGACGCAACAGTCTCATACCAAAATAAAACACGAATGTTTTCTCGAATCCATTGGCTTAGGCAGCACAAACAGTTCTTTGGCCAAGGTTATGAAGCTAGGTTTGCATTCTTGAAAGACTGATTTACTTGTGATTGCGCAACTTCTAACGTGACACCTGAAAAATAATGATACCAAGTTAGTTATAAGTCAACTACAAAGTCTTCTAACTATCACAACTTCATATTGAGGTTAGTGTAATCACCAAATCCTATTGTTATACTACTTATTCAGCCCCCATTTCAACACCCCAAACCCAACCATTTCATCACCCAAACGCACTCATTTCAACAAACAAACCTCATAAGCCTAAAATAAGGTGGGAAAATAAGCCCATCCAAACACCCCCTAACAAAACAACTAAATTATTAATTTCACCGTATAGCAATTTCAGAAGTATATATAGTTTTTGTATTTTTAAAGTAAATGCAGCTTGTACGTGTGTTGCAGCATCAACAGTCCTTGACTGACTTTAGGTTCGACAACATAAACTAATGTATGACAACATATTGATTCATCTTAGAAGCAAAGTATACGAAAAACAAAAAATTTTGTCTGCCAAACTGTTCGGTTACAATCTATACCTGATGCAGTTTATTCGCGAATATTGCTTAAGGTATATGTACCCTGGCAAAAGGAAATCCTCCCATTTATCTTCAAAAGGTCAACCCCACTACAGTAACCGCGAAAATGGTGACCCCAAATCATTGCTCCACCGAGTTACGGTCAGATCTTCAATGTAGTTGCACTGTTCTTCCACCCTGAAAAGAAACAAAATAACTTAAGGACACTTGACTTCAAAGATCATTTGGATTGTGAATGACATAACACAGAAGCACATTTAACAATCTGTAAATACGCCCGTACCACACCCTCACCAAACCATCTTAACCGTCTTAAAAGTTCTTATATTACCATGATGAGCATATCAATATTTTCCGCAATAAAAAGACAAATAATGATGACTATTAATCTAAATTACATACACCAAAATAGAGCAACAGATAGTTGCTTTTGAAGCTGATTTCCATCTCTCTGCATACTTTTTTAAACCCTTTGAAACAGATTCTTGCCATCTTTCTGCATACTTTTTTAAACCCTTTGAAACAGATTCTTGCCATCTTTCTGCAATAAAAAAATTGTAGCCTAATTAAAATCACAAACCTAGAAAGTAACAAAATATGTATCCAATGCAATTAAGTTTTGTATACGGGGGTTTTTAGCTAATTTTCAACTCCTAATGAAATATATTAATGAAATAATCATCTTTTACATAAAAAAAAGTTTAACAAATCCATATATATAAAGCTGGTAAAAAAAACCCCTAAAATTAACAAAGAACCTAAATTAAAACATAACCCTAATTTTATTTATACCCATTATCACAAAAACAAAAGATCACACAGGAATCACAAAACTGAAATCCTATCAGTAGCCACTTAAACTAAACACAAAATAACCATAGATCAGTAAAAAAAAATGAATAATCACATACCTTCTAAAAAAATTCATGGCAGTGGGACTCCATCCTTTTTTGCAATCCATGGATCCCACTCAAAATACTCAAAACCTGCAATTAAACATAAACATGTGAATAAAAATACAAACTTTTTATAAAAAATAGAGTAAAATAAAATAAATAACTGGAATAAACAAAAAATTATGAACCCTAGATCTAATTCNAAAAAAATTCATGGCAGTGGGACTCCATCCTTTTTTGCAATCCATGGATCCCACTCAAAATACTCAAAACCTGCAATTAAACATAAACATGTGAATAAAAATACAAACTTTTTATAAAAAATAGAGTAAAATAAAATAAATAACTGGAATAAACAAAAAATTATGAACCCTAGATCTAATTCGGTGTGTTTTACTTCGTGTGTGTGACATTATGAAGAATCCAGAACAACAAAAACAATATAGCCCAAAATTTGTGACTGTGAAAAAAAGGGTTACAAATGGCTAAAGCACAACCACAAAAGTAATAAAATAAGCAAATTACTATTCATAGCACTGTTCATCCCCTCACATACAACTGTAGATGCAAAATAACCCATCGGATCGGACCTAATCGTTGTTGGGTGCGTTGGCCGGAGCTGGTACGGTCGGATCTCAAAGAGGTAAACGAATTGTGAGTGAGTGTGAACAGTTCGGATGTTCTCGGGTTATAGTAAAATGTTAAACGGGCTGGGTTAAATAGCATACGGGCTATTTTAGCCCAATGGTTAGTATATTGATACAATTTGTGTATGTATAGATTCTTGGCGGTGGTGGCTTAAGGGTAAAACAAGTAAAGCTAGGGCTTTAGGGCTTAGGCCCCCAATTTCCTAAAATCTTGTATATAAATAAAGTAAATCACGTGTTTCTTTGGCCATCATCCTAAAAGATTCGATTATTTAAGGCCGCAATTCTTCGATAAAAGTTAAATAATCAAAAATTTTATCCTTTTCACTTTCTAACTTTTAAGAGCATTGGGTACGCTCGTGTCGTCGTTCTGGTGCCGTGGGGAAAAAGTGCTGCCACGTCAGCAAAAGTCTCCACGGCACCAGAAATCCCACGACACCACATTATGGCTGTAACCTTTGGCACCAGAAAATGTGGTGCCGTCGTCCATTTTTTTTATTTTTTTTTCATAAAATAAAACATACACAATATTCACTAAAATAAACTTCATTAATTTAAAAAAAAAAAAAACACGTTACATTAATAAAGTAAAACACATTACATTAATAAGTACACTAGTATATCATTTATCCCAAAAGATTAAGTTATAAAGGCCCAATATGAAATACAATTTTGGATGAATGTTTGACAAGCCCAACAATTAAACCTAACAAGCCCAACAATTAAACCTAAAAAGTATCTTAACCTTTCTTTACTACAAAACCTAACTATTGATTATTGGTTGTTGGTGTGTTATTAATTGTATTGGATGATTGTTTATCGATGTTAGGCTTAAGAAAACTGGCTAACCTCCTATACGGTAACTTGCTTGAACGTCTTAAGAAACATGAACCAATGCGTACTAGGTTTTTATGGTTGTATTTAATGCATGAGCGAATTCTAATGATCCCATGTTAGGAGCTTCTAGCAGGCTCGACATAGGAGTGAAGTAGGAGCTTATAGAGTTGGGGAAGTACGTACGCCACCCCATGAATGGT
Organism: Artemisia annua; assembly: GCA_014162995.1. NCBI lineage: Eukaryota > Viridiplantae > Streptophyta > Magnoliopsida > Asterales > Asteraceae > Artemisia > Artemisia annua. The sequence continues at coordinate 108,375 of LBNU01038663.1, forward strand.
ATTAAGGAATACACCCGTCATCCACGCAATTAATAAACACTAATCAACCGGTAAAAGATAGTTAGGGAGTAAGGAAATCTAAGTAAACACACTTGTCTCCATATAAGTTTCACAACCTTTTATTTTCTTGTTATTTTAATTTTAATTGTAATAGTAGTTTTGGCTAAGTTGACTAGCAACTAATTCCGCCCAATCCTTCAAACCTGAGATTTTACTTGCTTTCTAAAAAATATAAAAATACAAAAATAATCATCCCTCACCCTTAGACCTATTAGAGTAGTTTTTCATACCTAACGAACACTATTCCCAGTGAGAGAACGATCAATCCCCCGTACTTACCACTACACTATACTACATCGGTCAGGTACACTGCCTGGTGGGATTGCAAGCTTCTCAAGATNGTAATAGTAGTTTTGGCTAAGTTGACTAGCAACTAATTCCGCCCAATCCTTCAAACCTGAGATTTTACTTGCTTTCTAAAAAATATAAAAATACAAAAATAATCATCCCTCACCCTTAGACCTATTAGAGTAGTTTTTCATACCTAACGAACACTATTCCCAGTGAGAGAACGATCAATCCCCCGTACTTACCACTACACTATACTACATCGGTCAGGTACACTGCCTGGTGGGATTGCAAGCTTCTCAAGATCCCTTGAGAGGTAAAACCTGTTGCGTGGTCGCAATCCCGCGTATCAAGGATGTCAAAGAAAAGGAGCTATGGGTTCATTTTCAAAGACTTTATGAACTTGACAAGAGTGACAGATACTGGAAGTTTGAAGCTCATAACATGAACACACTGTGGAAATTCTATGATATTTGCAGTGTTCATCATGTATCTACACAGGATGGAGTAGATGTATTTATGCTTGCAGAAAGAGAGTATCCACTAAGGGTTGGAGTACTCACAGTAATGCTTTCTTCAAATCTCAGATGTGAAGAAAGAACAGAAGAGATTGATGATTTGCTGCAGAGAATTCATGATCAGTGTAGAAGAGAGACACAAGCATTAAGGAAGAGATGAAGTGTTTGAAAGAATCCCCCCATCATCAAAGGTAAGAAGATAATTCAACAAACTAGTGATTTAGGAGAAATCGTAAGTTTAGGGGATGATTTTTGGGAATTATCTGCATCAGTAAAAACAAGATTGAAGACAAAGTTTCAACTGCTGAAGAATATACTAACAGTACAAAGTTAGTTAGTACTGTTAGTTATACATAGTTTGTAATGCTTATGTTTTTGGCATATTAGGATAAACATGTAATGTGATAAGTATAGAAAAGATCTTATGTATATCCTATATGAATAGATTATCCATTACTTGTAAAGGACTCCTTGTGTCTATAAAAGGAGATCCTAAATTAGGGTTTAGATATATCATTAATCTCTCTTCCATACGTATTAGCTTCAAGGTTGTAAACCCTAGTGATATTCTTCATCACTCGTATTAGCAATAATATTGAAGCAGTTTGTTCATTCATTGTTCATTGTTTACTATTACATTTACTCACATCTAATCTTCTAAGTGTTAAGTAGTGAATTCCGCTTGCTAGTTAGCATACACTCAAAGTATCACCAACACCAAGTAAGGTGTTAAACAGATCCTCACAAGTATTGCAGGCGTCGTTGAGATCATCATAGGCAGGTGCGAAAATGTTTGCTTAAATCACTCCACTTTGGCCACTTAAATTTTGTGTCACTTTTCTATCATGTCTTTAGACGCAACAGTCTCATACCAAAATAAAACACGAACGTTTTCTCGAATCCATTGGCTTAGGCAGCACAAACAGTTCTTTGGCCAAGGTTATGAAGCTAGGTTTGCATTCTTGAAAGACTGGTTTACTTGTGATTGCGCAACTTCTAACATGATACCTGAAAAATAATGATACCAAGTTAGTTATAACTCAACTACAAAGTCTTCTAACTATCACAACTTCATATTGAGGTTAGCGTAATCACCAAATCCTATTGTTATACTACTTATTCAGCCCCAAACCCAACCATTTCATCACCTAAACACACTCATTTCAACAAACAAACCTCATAAGCCTAAATTAAGGTGGGAAAATAAGCCCATCCAAACACCACCTAACAAAACAACTAAATTATTAATTTCACCCTATAGCAATTTCAGAAGTATATATAGTTTTTGTATTTTTAAAGTAAATGCAGCTTGTACGTGTGTTGCAGCATCAACAGTCCTTGACTGACTTTAGGTCCGACCACATAAACTAATGTATGACAACATACTGATTCATCTTAGAAGCAAAGTATACGAAAAACAAAAAATTATGTCTGTCAAACTGTTCGGTTACAATTTATACCTGATGCAGTTTATTCGCGAACATCGCTTAAGGTATATGCACCCTGGCAAAAGGAAATCCTCCTTTTTATCTTCAAAAGATCAACCCCACTATAGTAACCGCGAAAATGGTGACCCCAAATCATTGCTCCGCCGAGTTACGGTCAGATCTTCAATGTAGCTGCACTGTTCTTCCACCCTGAAAAGAAACAAAATAACTTAAGGACACTTGACTTCAAAGATCATTTGGATTGTGACTGACATAACACTGTAGCACATTTAACAATCTGTAAATACGCCCGTACCACACCCTCACCAAACCGTCTTAAAAGTTCTTATATTACCATGATGAGCATATCAATAGTTTCCATAATAAAAGGACAATAATGATGACTATTAATCTAAATTACATACACCAAAATAGAGCAACATATAGTTACTTTTGAAGCTGATTTCCATCTCTCTGGATACTTTTTTAAACCCCTTGAAACAGATTCTTGCCATCTCTCTGCAATAAAAAAATTGTAGCTTAATAAAAATCACATATCTAGAAAGTAACAAAATATGTATCCAATGCAATTAAGTTTTGTATACGGGGTTTTTAGCTAATTTTCAACTCCTTTTGAAATATATTAATGAAATAATCATCTTTACATAAAAAAAAGTTTAACAAATCCATATATATAAAGCTGGTAAAAAAAAACCCCCTAAAATTAACAAAGAACCTAAATTAAAACATAACCCTAATTTTATTTATACCCATTATCAAAAAAACAAATGATCACACAGGAATCACAATACTGAAATCCTATCAGTAGCCACTTAAACTAAACACAAAATAACCATAGATCAGTAAAAAAAAATGGATAATCACATACCTTTTAAAAAAAATCATGGCAGTGGGACTCGATCCTTTTTTGCAATCCATGGATCCCACTCAAAATACTCAAAACCTGCAATTAAACATAAACATGTGAATAAAAATACAAACTTTTTATAAAATAAAATAAAATAAAATAACTGGAATAAACAAAAAATTATGAACCCTAGATCTAATTCGGTGTGTTTTACTTCGTGTGTATGACATTATGAAGAATCCAGAACAACAAAAACAAAATAGCCCAAAATTTGTGGCTGTGAAAAAAGGGTAACAAATGGCTAAAGCGCAACCACAAAAGGAATAAAATAAGCAAATTACTATTCATAGCACTGTTCATCCCCTCACATACAACTGTAGATGCAAAGTAACCCATCGGATCAGACCTAATCGCTGTTGGGTGCGTTGGCCGGAGCTGGTACGGTCGGATCTCAAAGAGGTAAACGAATTGAGTGTGAACAGTTCGGATGTTCTCGGATTATAATAAAATGTTAAACGGGCCGGGTTAAATAGCATACGGGCTATTTTAGCCCAATGGTTAGTATATTGATATAATTTGTGTATGTATAGATTTTTGGCAGTGGTGGCTTAAGGCCGTAAAACAAGTAAAGCTAGGGCTTTAGGGCTTAGGCCCCCAATTTCCTAAAATCTTGTATATAAATAAAGTAAATCACGTGTTTCTTTGGCCATCAACCTAAAAGATTCGATTATTTAAGGCCGCAATTCTTCGATAAAAGTTAAATAATCACAAATTTTATCCTTTTCTCTTTCAAACTTTTTAAGAGCATTGGGTACGCTCGTGCAGTCGTTCTGGTGCCGTGGGGAAAAAGTGCTGCCACGTCAGCAAAAGTCTCTACGGCACCAAAAATCTCACGACACCACATTATGGCTGTAACCCTTGGCACCAGAAAATGTGGTGCCGTCGTCCATTTTTTTTTCTTCATAAAATAAAACATACACAATATTCACTAAAATAAACTTCATTAATTAAAAAAAACACATTACATTAATAAAATAAAACACATTACATTAATAAGTACACTAATATATCATTTATCCCAAAAAATTAAGTTATAAAGGCCCAATATGAAATACAATTTTGAATGAATGTTTGACAAACCCAACAATTAAACCTAACAAGCCCAACAATTAACCTAAAAAGTATCTTAACCTTTCTTTACTACAAACAAAGTAGCAGCCAAGTCTTCTTCCTCACAGCCATACCTGCAAAAAAAAAAAAAAAAAAGAAAAAAACCGTCTTTTACAAACAAACACAAAAAACAAAAAAACAATCACACACAAACATGAAATACACACACATAAACACAACACCCGAAAACAATTGAAAAAACCCCCGCGTGAGCTGGCCACCACGGCGCGAGCGACCATGGCGCCACCCACGGTACGGTGCGCCGTCATCATTTTTGGGCTGGTGGTGAAAACGTGAGCGACGGCTCATGCGTACCTCCCGCTCTAAGCCTACATGTTGTAAAATTTTTAACCCCTTAAGCATATAAAAGGCCCATTTTTTGCATTAAAAAAATAAAGTTAAATTAACAAGCCTATTTAAAATGTAGTCAGAATATTATTATTAATAACCATTTAACCGCTTGCATTTATGAATCGATGTTTAGTCATAAGATGAGGCATTCTGGCCTGTGTGATGCACCGGATTTTTTTATTTTATTATTATTATCTTTTTAATGTTTTTGTAAATTGCCGAATTGTTAGTATAATGGTAAGGCTCAAATCGACTTTGTATTTTACTTAGCTTTAAATAGCTAATACTTGTTTTCCTAGCAAATCGGCTTTGCACCCGTGCAATGCAATTAGAAAAACAAATACGATTGACATAGAGAAGATCGGTAGTATATGATTATTTAATCTCTTCTACATAATAGCTTTCTAATGGTCAAACATTTGTTTCAGCCCATTAACAATTCAAGATATCGGTCCAACTGTAGCCCGATATGTATGACACTGGATATAATGGGTTACCCTGATAAAAAATTTCATTTGTCCTGACCCTAATCACTTATCTCTCATACACCGCAACTTAGGCCCCGTTTGGTTGGGGGTGTTGGATTAGGTTTATGGAATTAAGGTAGAAAAAAGTAGTTTGGTTACAACTTTAGAATTTAAAAAGGGGGTTGACTCCTTAAAAAAAGATTTCAAAAGGTAGGGGTGGTAGGGATTTGATTTAAAAGTGGGTAAATTTAATCTTTTGTGTCTATCTCTCTTTAAATTTTGTATTTAAAAATAGTTTTAATTTTAATATATTATAAAATTTAGTCTCTCCGTTTCAAAATTATTGTCAGGAGACAAAAATTGCAAAGTTTAATAAAAGTAGGGTCACTTTAATTTTCAACCACTCAAATAAAATATTCTCTCACTAAATTATCTAGTTTTTACTTAAAAAGAAAAGTAGACAATTATTTTGAGACACCTCAAAATAGAAATATGAACAATAATTTTAAGACGGAGGGAGTATTAAATAAATGAGGTGAGTTATTTTAGAGACTAAGTTTTTGTTGCAATACTGAGGGATAAATCCCCACCATCCATCTAATTTGATCTAATGGTGGGGATTAACCTAAGATTTAATAGGGCAAACTAAGTCTATATTTTTTTTCTTGTCCTTTTGTCTATCTTATTTATTCACTTTTTTTTTTCCTTTTTTCTTTTTTGTCTTTTTTTTTAATTTAAATTTCATGTTTTTTTCTTTAATTCAGGTTTTTCGTTTTTTTTAATTCGTGTTTTTTTACGTTTTTTCGTTTTTTATACATATTCGTCGGTTTTTTTACGTTTTCGTCAGTTTTCTTACGTTTTCGTCCGTTTTCATACGTTTTCATCTGTTTTCTTACGCTTTCGCCCATTTTCATACGTTTTCGTCTGTTTTCTTATGTTTTCGCCCGTTTTCATACGTTTTCGTCCATTTTTATACGTTTTCGTCCGTTTTTATACGTTTACGTTCGTTTTCTTACGTTTTCATCTGTTTTCGTCTATTTTCATACGTTTTCATCCGTTTTCATACGTTTTCGTCTGTTTTCTTACGTTTTCGCCCGTTTTCATACGTTTCCGTCCGTTTTCATATATATATTCGTCCGTTTTCTTACGTTTTCATCCATTTTCATACGTTTTCGTCCGTTTTCATATGTTTTCGTTCATTTTTATACGTTTTTGTCTGTTTTTATACGTTTTCGTCCATTTTCATACGGTTTCATTTGTTTTCGTCTGTTTTCATTCGTTTTCATCCGTTTTCTTACGTTTTCGTCTGTTTTCATACGTTTTCATATGTTTTCATTCATTTTTGTTCGTTTTTAAATGTTTTCAGACGTTTTCATGCATTTCTGAATATCACAAGTGGTATTCTGTGATATTCAGAATATCACAAGTGATATTCAGAATATCGCAAGTGATATTCAGAATATCAAAAGTGATATTATGAATATCACAAGTGATTTTCAACAAAAAGCGATATACTTGTAGAAACTAGAAGGGAGGGGGGGGTTGAATAGTTTCACCGTTTCTTTTTACTTACTAAAACGTTTCGTCATTTTTAGGTCCGGTTAATATTCTTTTGCAAACTTGTTGAATTCTACTTGTTATGTGATATCAATTAAGCTATCAACAAACATAAACAAACAAGTAAAGTAAAGAGTAAGGAAAGAACACAACCAAGGAGGCGCGGCGATTTATAGTGGTTCAGCACGAAGGTCACTCCTTCGTCCTACTCCACTTCCCGAATACCACACTCGAGAGTTATCAATCAATATATCAACACACTCCTTCAGGCGGAGCAATCCGCACACAAGCTTACACAAGGTTTAACGACACTAAGTGGAATGTCGAGTTCTAATCGTAGCTAGAACCAATCTACTCCACTAAGACACCACTCTCCTAACAACAAATATATGAACTAATCTAGTTACAAGACTTCTTGGATCTACATCTCCTTCCAAGTTCACACACATAACTCCATCCTCGACTCACACATAAGTTGGAAGTATTTACAATATGTACAAGAACTAGAACCGTAACACTTGTTACGTTTGTGTGTGGACACCTACAACATCTCGAATCTTTATCTACGTCGAGAGTTCTTCTCTTGCATTTTGCGGAATAGGAAATCACTTATAAACATTGTCACACCCCCAGAATCGGGTCCAGCGGAAGCTTACATGTCGCTGGGGTGCAACTCAATTGGTATCACAACACAAGTGCAAATAACGGTTTTCACCTCAATCATTTAGAATAAAATCGTTTAACAAAAATGTTGAATTTACATTGTTAAAAGTAGTGCGGAATTAGGCCCTTAAAATAGTTAAAACGGTCCCCAAATGAATATCAGAGTCTTCTATGACCATGTCATGCCCTGCCAAAAGCCTCCAGTAGCGTGCCATTGCTTAATACCTGAAAATACATGCTAAAGCGTCAACACGAGGTTGGTGAGTTCACAGAGTTTAGTGAAAAAGAATGTAATGTAAAGCATTTGAATGAAGATTTCCCAGCAAAGGCATTGTAAATCCACCCAGTTCCAAGCCCCGCCCATACAAGACTTGCAACCTGTGTGTTTACAACCCACTGCCAAATATGATCTGATTTATATAAACAAAAGTAATATGTGGACCAAGATTTAAAATAAATTTAGTTCGACCAGTACATTCGGTTATGTGACCAATTCATTCGGTTATGTGACCAATTCATTCGGTTATGTGACCAATTCATTCTGTCATGTGACCCATTTATTCGGTCATATTACTCGTACATTTGGTTATGTGACCCGTTCATTCAGTCATGTATGTACATAGTGGTGGAGCCGGTTCATTCGGTTTAGCGTGCATAATCGTTTAAAATGCTTTGGTCCAAAGGTAAAAATGATTAAGTGTAATACAAATGAATATACAATACATTTGAATGAGTGGCAAATTCATAAATAGAGCAAATAAATGTTTGACTAAACATGTAGCATAATCAATTAAATCAAGTATACATTTAGATGAAAACGAGCCTGTATTCTCTCCCAAAACAGTTATAAAACAAGTTAAAATAGGGGGCATGAACTCACCTGGTGCGATAGCTACGATGACAAAAGTGGATACACTGGAATGAGGCATGATCTCGAACTGCAACCTAATATGAATGATAGGCTCTAATGTAAGCAATGAAATGATGCTACACATGCAAATACGTATGTTATCGATACCACTCGTAAAATTTGAAAATAATGTTTATCGTTGAAAAATATATTTTTGACGTCTCGTTAAGTTAATAAACGCTTTTCATGCATTTATGTTGAAACGTTACTCCACGATCCTCGTTTGGTGGTCTATCGGTGAATATTGTGTTTTTGGTCGCATAAATAACATTTTCATTACTTGAAAATATGCCTAAATGGCATCGCAAAACTAGTCGCGAAATAATGTAAATTAAGTGTTAAAACATGAGCTTGGCATTTTTGAAAACCTTGTAACAATATCTTAAATTCATAACATTGACGTTTAGTCCATACGCGTCTCGATCAATGAGAAAATCGGCTCACAATGTAGTGTAGTACAAAAACTGTTTTTCTATACTTAGAAAATATTTCTATTAAAAGCTGATAAAATGTTTTGTAAATCGTCGGTTTTCAAACGCGTGTATCTTGGTTGTTATAAGCCCGTTTTCTACGTTCTTTATATCCCCGGCTTCGTGTTAATGTGAACTAACATATTTTTAGTAGGTCGGCTCTTCTAAATCACGTCTAACGCCCCGTTTTGTCCGTCGAATCTCGGCAAACAGCACACTAATTTTCAGGAAATAGTTTTTCGTCGTTAAACTTAGAAAAATCATAACTTTCTCGTCGTAAGCTCGTTTTCGTTCATTCCAACGCCCACGGTTTCGTTTTTGAAAGTATTTTCTAAAAATGTAAGCCAAAAGACCCCCTGAGTTACTGATTTGTCCCGATTTCACAAAGATGGACAGACCCTTTTATATAGTTTGTAAAAATCACTTTTCTAGTTCAAGGCTTGTTCACAACTTAACCAAACTACTTTCAATCAACTCCACAAGTACTCAATCCTACCATACACCTTCTCAAGGTGTCATGGGGTCCTAAACATCACCAACAATGGTGGATTTCATGGGATTACAAGTAAAAGCTTTAGATCCATGTTTATAGTGAAAGATTAAGCTTTGAGTGGTGTGTAACATGTATATATTTGCATGATTTGTTACTAGAGCTTGAAAATAGATTAAATGAGAGTATAAAAGATTAGAAAATTTGTGTAGATACTTACTTGAAGATTTGAGGAGTTTTGGGTGAAAATGTTTAAGGAACCTTTGAGGTTTTTATTTCAAAACCTAAACTAGGAACACAATGGGACTAGATAATCTTGATCTTGAAATTTTTGGTGATGTTCTTCTTGTCTTGTGTTCTTGGCCAATAATATGAAGAAGAGAGAAAGAGAGAAAAAGTTTGCTAGTTGATTGTTAAGCATACTTGGATCTTTACCCAATCCAAGCCTTCACACGAGACACACTTAGATCCTCACCCGATATAAGCCTTCACACTAAGAAATACTTGGATCATCACCCAATCCAAGCCTTCACACAACGACTCAACTAAGTCCTATCCTACACACTAGGACACCACTCTCCTCACAACAAATACATGAACTAATCTAGGTACAAGACTTCTTGGATCTACATCTCCTTCCAAGTTCACACACATAACTCCATCCTCGACTCACACATAAGTTGGAAGTATTTACAATATTTACAAGAACTAGAACCGTAACACTTGTTACGTTTGTGTGTGGACACCTACAACATCTCGAATCTTTATCTACGTCGAGAGTTCTTCTCTTGCACTTTGCGGAAGAGGAAATCACTTATAAACATATACTGACATGTTATAGTGGTCAAAGAAGAAAGGAAAATAAAAAAGAAAGTTTTTGTGTGTGTGAGAAGTTGTTTTTCTGAAAGGGAACAATTCACTATTTATAGACGACAGGAAGGAGCTGGCGGTCCCTTAAATAGGCGACGGTCCTTTATCACTAAGGGACCGCTGGCCACATTGAAGGACCGTCCCGACAGACGCTCCTCTTTATGTCCTTTTTGGTGAAAACTTATCTGGTGAAAACTCAACTGTTTTGGGGGAAATATAGCTGTTACAAATTTGAATTTTGAATATATTTTCTTAATAAAACATTTCTTTAAAAACACAAAAATACTTTTGTGAAAATGTTTTGTAAAAATTAAAAATGTAAGTTTAGAAGAAAATAAAATTCTTTGATCACTTAACTAATGACTATATAAAGTTTGTTCATACCTGAAGTAACGTTGTAGTAGTTACTTGGAAGAAACGAGTTTCCTCGATTAAAAACTTATTAACCGTAACTCTACGTAACATGTCTTTATATTTTGTGATTATCAAAACACAAGAAGATCGAATAATGCGAATAATGTTTTTGAAATTATTTGTATTAACAATACTGAATATCACAAGTGATATTCTGAATATCACAAGTGATTTTCAACAAATGTTTTGTAACATGAAAATCTCAAGTGATATTCAAAATATCACAAGTGATTTCACGTTTTTTTCACTTTCTAACGTTTTTGTCCGTATTCATATGTTTTTGTCCGTTTTCGTTCGTAACATGAATATCACAAGTGATATTCTGAATATCACAAGTGATATTCTGAATATCACAAGTGATTTTCAATAAATGTTTTATAACATGAAATTCACAAGTGATATTCGATATTCAGAATATCACAAGTGATATTCAGAATATCACAAGTGATATTCAGAATATCACAAGTGATTTCACGTTTTTTTCACTTTCTAACGTTTTTGTCCGTATTCATANAGAGAAAGAGAGAAAAAGTTTGCTAGTTGATTTTTGTTATGGAAGTGTAAAATGGTGAAATGAAAATATAACTATTAGTAATATTATTTTAAAAGACAAGAAGTACCATTATTAAATGTAGCTAGTAGAAATTTTCCAACATTGTAAGTAAAAAGGATGGGGTGGGGGCGGCAATGTATGGAGGGTGAAGAAAAATGAGAGATTTTGTAAGAGATTTGGTTGATTATGTTAGATATTATTAGTTTTAGGGGATACCGGGTACCGAGTTTGCTAGAAATAAAGTTTAATGGTACCAAATAAAACGTGACGACGTTGTAAAAATTATGAAATTACATTCCTGATGAGAATCGGGTGTTAAAATAATTGTCGTGTTGAGATATCGTGATCCGACGTAAATTTTCAGCGTATACCGGAAAATATAGCAACAGGTCTCAAAACACTGGGTAAATTAATAATATAAATTTTGTATTATAATAATGAGTATGAAAATATGTTAAGATCATAGTCAGGAGTGTCGGGTATATGTTAGTAGTAAAAACTGAGTGGTAACGTTTATTAAATAAATAAACATACGTAAATTGAAATAATGCATATCCGTGCATGGCCTAATATACAGATGATTTTACTGATGATATGTAGACTACTTTAGTCTATATGATGAGTCCTTACTGATGATGCATGATTTCGCAGCTAAACCAAACTGGTTACGCGAATTTGAATACCCGTAAACTAGGTTTACAAAAAGATGAATGATTATTATGAATAGTGTTTTCCTTCCAGAAATGAATAGTGTCATGTGAATAGTAAAATTTTTAAACACTTCTCAAAGTCTCAAACTGACTCCGAAAATGATGAATAGTGAAATGATGAATAGTGATCGGTGAATAGTAACTTGTGAATAGTAATTTGTCGAGGTTTGGAAAATGACATGAAATTGTGATTTGTGACATTCGCCCACCCAAAAGGAATTCAGTCCCTGAATTCAGCTGGTGTTGGTCTCTGAAGTGGACTCGGTGAAAAGATGTGGGTATTTGAGTCGCATTGCGGTGATAAAAGATAGAACATTCAATCCAGACAAAATTTTATTATAACTATTCTCAGTATTGCAAAATTCATCTCTGAGTCGGACATAGGTTGTGACAACTGGCAAAATAGGGAGCTATTTAAAAACCCGCATTACTTTAAATTTAATGACTTTGAAATAATTATAAGTCTATTCGCGATAAGTTGTAAACTTTAAATCGTGATTTCTAAAATTTGTGGTTTCTATGGAATTCGTTTTGGGATTTTAAATTTATATGGAATATATGTGGTGATTTATTGGTGAGATTATTATTAAGCACTACGTTGACTCTGTTTTTATATTCTATTTTGCGTCTCAATCTTTCCCGCTACACATCCATTTCTAATAATTTAATATTTCTCTCATACATTTTTTTACTCTAAGCCTTGATGCTCGTATTCCCATTAAATATTATTAAAGGCTCTACAATACGTTCAATAAATATATTAGACCAACTCGTAAGTTTAAAATTATTCAAATTCGTTAGGGTGATCCTAGTGCCAA
>LBNU01038664.1:12963-28173 GCA_014162995.1 Artemisia annua
TTATCAACCGAGAGATGTGAGTATCCAAACACGACATGAGAGGTGCTAGTATATTTTCTCCGTGCTTATTTTGAGTAAAGTGGAACGACTAATTCTTGTAATTACTTTTATGTTCGCATTAAATGACCTCTAACTTGTATTTTAATTGGAATAAAAGCGCATTTGCTTGAGGACAAGCAAATCTCAAGTGTAAGGGTATTTGATGAGACGAAAAATGTTACGTTTTTAGGGGTCAGTTTGAGTCCTAATTCGTATATTATTGGATCGGATTTCACCCAAAGTCGTTTCTTTTCTCATTTTAGGTATTTCTGAGGAGAAAATCACAAAAGAAGCATTTTCGGGCGTTTTCGGAGTGAAAAAGTGCGGAAAACAACAAAATCTCAAAAGACCCTAAAGTGCACAGAAGGTGACGGCGTCACAAGCTCCAACGTGACGACGTCAGGAACAACTGAAGTGAAGAATTGGAAGTTACTCATGACGGGCCAGAGATTTTTTAGCCTATTTTGGTAAGGCGTCAGGGAAGGCCGTCAGATCTGGAACAAGGCGGCGTGACGACGTCAAGATGGCCATCACAAAACCCTAATTGTCGGCATGACGGCGTCACACCTTGGACTGACGCCGTCAGCCCGTATAATCTATATATATAGAACGATTTTTATTGTTTTAAAGGGAGGAACTTGGTGGAGAACTTAAGGGTTAAACCCTAGCTCGTGTATCACAGACCTTAGAGGGTATTTTTACCCCTCTAACTTGCATGTTTAATCTAAGATAAGTCTTCATTCAATCCATACAATATGTCTATGTGTTGTATGATTTATGTTTGTGCTTTTCTTTCCTTTAACATGCTAGGCTAAATTAACTTGTGTTTGCTTAGATCNATAATAAGATATAATGCTTGTGGAATGGATATTTTTGCAGAATTCCTGGAGATTATAAGTTAAAGAATTGACAAAACTTTTTAGGTTTCCGGAAAAGTACAAAACTTTCAAAAATTGCAGAAAATTATAACCTGACGCCGTCAGGTGTTAACCCTGACGCCGTCAGAAAGTTCTGACAGAATTCTCATGTTAAGCTTCCGGGAAAAATTCGGGAAAATCTAAATCTTACTTCCTGGAATTCCTGCAAAAATTCATTATGACTCGATACAAGCATTTGACTCAAACAAGTACTAATATGTAGGTTAATTTCGTTGTTATGATTCATGTCCATTCGTTCTATATAAACCGATTTAGATTTCCCTTACACTTAGCTTTTGCAAAATACCTTTATATGTAGTTAAGACGAAGTTAAAAACAAAATAAAGCATTTTCACAATTTTGTTTGAAGCATGAATCAATAACAAGAAATATAACTTACATACGGAAATAAATAAAATCAAATAAACACACTGATGAGACGAAAAATGTTACGTTTTTAGGGGTCAGTTTGAGTCCTAATTCGTATATTATTTGATCGGATTTCACCCAAAGTCGTTTCTTTTCTCATTTTAGGTACTTTTGAGGAGAAAATCACAAAAGAAGCATTTTCGGAGTAAAAAAGTGCGGAAAACAACAAAATCTCAAAAGACCCTAAAGTGCACAGAAGGTGACGGCGTCACAAGCTCCAACGTGACGACGTCAGGAACAACTGAAGTGAAGAATTGGAAGTTAATCATGACAGGCCAGAGAGTTTTTAGCCTATTTTGGTGACGGCGTCAGGGAAGGCCTTCAGATCTGGAACAAGGCGGCGTGATGACGTCAAGGAGGCCATCACAAAACCCTAATCGTCGGCGTGACGGCGTCACACCTTGGGCTGACGCCGTCAGCCCGTATTATCTATATATATAGAACGTTTTTTATTGTTTTAAAAAGAGGAACTTGGTGGAGAACTTAAGGGTTAAACCCTAGCTCGTGTATCACAGACCTTAGAGGGTACTTTTACCCCTCTAACTTGCATGTTTAATCTAATATAAGTCTTCATTCAATCCATACAATATGTCTATGTGTTGTATGATTTATGTTTGTGCTTTTCTTTCCTTTAACATGCTAGGCTAAATTATCTTGTGTTTGCTTAGATCTAATGAAACCTAACTATTGATTATCATGTGATGTGTATGTTGTGATTATGATTTGGATGAATGTTTCATCTACGTTAGACTTAAGAAAACTGGCTAACCTCCTATACGGTAACAAGCTTGAACGTCTTAGGAAACGTGAATCGTATGTGCGTTAATCGATTTTAAGGTAGTATTTCATGCGTAGGTTGCTATCGGTGAGCTTATGATAGGATACTTGACGTATCGTCATATAGTGAGGTAGGAGCTTATAGAGTTAGGGAATTGAACGTACTCCCTACTACTTGTTAGGAATACACCCGTCATCCACGCAAACTCAACATACTAATTACATGGTAAAAGATAGTCAGGGAGTAATGAAATCTAAGTAAACACTACTTTCCCCACCATTGTTTTCTCAAAACTTTATTTTAATTCGCATAAGTAGATACTTGGGTTAGTTGACTAGCAACTAATTCTGCCCACTCCTTCAAAACCGAGATTTTACCTGCTTTCTAAAAAACATAAAAATACAAAAATAATCATCCTCCACCCTTAGACCTTAATTAGAGTAGTCTTTAACCTAACGAACACTATTCCCTGTGAGAGAACGATCAATTCCCCGGTACTTGCCACTACACTATACTACATCGGTCAGGTACACTGCCTGGTGGGGATTGCAAGCTTCTCGAGATCCCTCAAGAGGTAAAACGTAGTGCGTGTTGCAATCCACGCGCATCACTTTCTTTTATACTTTGAAGTTTAAAATTTCATTTTACTTTAGTATATTGAGTTTCATGTTTTCTTTTCTCATTAATCTTAGTTATTTTAAACACGTTTGTTCTTTCATTAAGTTTTAAACAAAGTTTCGTAGAATAAATAAAAAAAAAACTAAATCTCATCTTTCAAACTTATTCATCTCACATAACTCACGACTCGAGTGACAAGGTCAATTCAACCCTCGTTGGGACAACGTTCCGTGTTTAAGCTTCACCGCTTTAATATTAGACGATCAATTTTTGGCGCCGCTGCCGGGGAGCGGTTGATAAGATTTAGTCGTTCGATCGTTTGAGTAATGTATTTTGAAGACCCTTCTTTCGAGAAGTTAATGCTTTTGTAAATATTTTCAAAATATAAAAACAAAAAATATTTTCTCTTCTAAATAATTTTTCTTTTGATTCCCTTTTTCCTAATATTAAAAATCCAAAAAGATTTTACTTTTCAAAAACTGGTTTTCACTTTTATTTCACTTTTCGTTCTTCAAACATAAAAATCCCAAAATAATCCTCTTATCCCCCAATCGTTTAATTCTATCTCTTTCCCCCTCTTTTGTTTAATTCTATGGAATCTTTGATTCTTTGTGTTGGTTGTGGTGAACCACTTTATGGTTCACTGTGTCGATATTGTACGTGTGTAAGGTGTGGCAACGATATTCAAAACGGAAGTTGTTTGTTTTATGGTTCAAGTAATTCATTCTCTTATGATCAAAACACGAATTCATTCGACTATCCTTCAAATTCTCCCAATCACCCACCTCAGCTCGACTTATCTTGGTTTTGTGATGGATGTGGAAATCGTTTGGATCCGACTTCTAATTGTTGTCAACGGTGTATTTGCATGAGGTGTGGTAGAAGTCTTATAAATGAAAATTGTTTGTTTTGTGCTGTCGAAGATGAAAATTCATATTCTCAAAATTGCAATTCGGACTTTTCCAATTATCATCAAAACAATTCTTACTTTCCTCCTCAAAACAGTTATGAGCAAGATCCGTATTTCAATCATGATTCATTTCAACATCCACCGAATCCGTCACAACAATCATACGGGTGTGAGTATTGGGGAGGTCCGCACTTTAGCACCGATTGTCAAACTAGGAACCCGTGTTCTTGTAACAATTATGATTATCCTCACCAAGATCAACCTCCACAATATCAAGTGATTCAAAACCAAGCTTATCAATTTTCTCCAGATGTTTACCAAAAACTTCAAGATATGATGATCGCATGTGAGAAATTGAAGAATAAAATTGCCCAAGATCAGAAAACGTATGGAGAACTTTTAGCCGAAGAACGAGCATCTAAGGAAAGCTCTCAATATCGTAAACCCTTCATTTACAATGACGATGATGACGAGGCGTCCATTCAAATTGGGAAGTTATATAATACTTCATCATATTTCAACACAACCGTCGAGGATGATGGAAGCAAAAGCATGGAAGAATTGTTAGCAGAGGAGCATGCACAGAGTATACGAGCTTTACTTTGTAAACGTGGCATCATATCTTCTGAAGCTAAGATCCCCGACTCTTCCAATCCTTCTCTCACTACGGTCGAGGGAAGTGACTCTGTTGTGGAAGAGGTCGAGACTTCTCTTGTTAATGATAATTCTATTTCAACCGAAACTCCATCTTCTGATCCTCTCATTTCCGATTCTATCGCTCCTTCTCACACGCTAGTTGAGAGGAGTGATGTCTTTTCAGATGAGATCGAGGCTTGTCTTGCTAAAAATCATTCCGATTCGACGATGGTTGATGATACTAACTTTAACCCGGAGGGAGATATTCGTTTCCTTGAAAGTTTATTATATGAAGAACCGTCATCTCCCCTCCCTCCGAAGAACGATGAAGTAACTAATGAGTTCATTGATAATCATGATGAGATATTTTCCGAGTCTGACGACGGTTATACTTCCTTGTCTTGTGGAGAAATCGAGTACGTTGAAGAAGAAATCCCTCAGTGTGGCAATCCCACCTCATTTTCTGAACCAAATATTCCCGACTCTTCTAATCTCTCTTTCACACCGGATGAGAGAGGTGACTTCTCTCTAGAAGAGATCGATGTTCTTTCAGAAATTGATGAAACCTCAAATGAATCAGATAACTTGTTCTTGAAACTTTCAAAACAACTTTCACCAATCCTCTATTTGATCTCGAACCAGATTTTATGATGATTTCAGACAATCCGCTCTTCGATATTCAGATTAAGGATAGTGATGAGTCTGTTACGGAAACCGAGGTTACAAATGTTCATCATATGGTTTCTCTTCACGATGAGTTTTTAACTCCAGTCGATCCGACTCCATCCAGAATTGAAGAAGTTTCTAAGCCTACTAAGTTGTCATCTCCGAATGATTCGTTATCTTTTACCGTGATTGATACTTCATTATTGTTCCTTTCAGAAGTTAAAATTTTTAAACCCGGTATATTAACTTGTAAGGACTCTTATGGGCTCCAGCCCGACATCCTTGCTTCTTACGTTTCTATTGAAGAATTTGTTGATGAAAATTTGAAGAAGGATGATTATAAGACTAAGGAGAAAGTTGTGCTTACCCCTGAGGATCTCTTTGAATTNTTATTGTTCCTTTCAGAAGTTAAAATTTTTAAACCCGGTATATTAACTTGTAAGGACTCTTATGGGCTCCAGCCCGACATCCTTGCTTCTTACGTTTCTATTGAAGAATTTGTTGATGAAAATTTGAAGAAGGATGATTATAAGACTAAGGAGAAAGTTGTGCTTACCCCTGAGGATCTCTTTGAATTTGACCTCGAAATTGTTGTTATGATCTTTCTTCCTTATCTTACCTATGGTGCTGTTTCTCCCATCCGTCATTCCCCCGGGAGTGAGGATGTTGTTTTTGACCCCGGCATCTCCGTTTCTCTTCCCGGGTGTTCGTTTTATTTGCTCCCCCAAGGACAAGTAAATTCGGGGCGAGTCTAAGCTACACGACTCGATAATAAACAAGCGCTTCGTGGGAGGCACCCCATGCTTATCCTTTTTATTTTATTATCTAATAAGTAACGCGAGGAGGGCGACCTCTTCCAATCTTGTGTTTGCTTGGTTGTTTATGTTTGTGCAGGATTTCCCCAATTCATGACGACTCTCGTGCTCGTTGGATCATCTCATCTCCACTCGAGTCCCATGTATTGATGCTTGCTTGGAAATCAATATATCCATAATCTTATCGACTAACGGTATCTTTGGCATATTTAATAAACGGCCTTAGAATTATTGTTAGGATTACCCTTACCTTTTTAAACATTGAGGACAATGTTTATCTTTAGTCTGGGGGGGTGAATCTTCGATTCGATTTGACCTTGCACTTTCATTTTAGTCGTTTACTTACGCAACCCCGTTTTTCCTCAAAAACCACAAAAATTAAAAAAAAAATTGTAAAATTTCAAAGAAAAAAATGAAAAAATATAAAAATTATGCAAAAATAGAATAAAAGTTTTGACACCGTGTTTTGACTTTCCTACTAGGTAAGAGTGAGAATAAAAATTTTGACTTGATCCGGGCGTGTTGAGCCCTAGCTTGTTCCCTTAACCATTGATGATCACAAAAGCTTTGCTAGTTTTGTACACAAGGAGCTACTCTTTTTNAATGAAAAAATATAAAAATTATGCAAAAATAGAATAAAAGTTTTGACACCGTGTTTTGACTTTCCTACTAGGTAAGAGTGAGAATAAAAATTTTGACTTGATCCGGGCGTGTTGAGCCCTAGCTTGTTCCCTTAACCATTGATGATCACAAAAGCTTTGCTAGTTTTGTACACAAGGAGCTACTCTTTTGTCGGCTCCCATACTTGACTTTATATATGTGTGGCTTGATTATCGGCTAAGCATTCGCGGATCTCATTATTTGAGATTTTAAATTTGCAAAGAACAAGAAATGATAGAGTTTCTTTAGAAGTTAGATGCTAAGCATAGAGTAGTTGGATCTCTTTAAAGCTCATCGAAGGTACTCATGACTTTTTGTTCCCACAAAATTGCTTCACCCCATGTCTGTGCTAAATAATTAAAGATATTAGGTTTAGCCGATGAGTAGTTCTTTATCTTCTTAAGAGAATCTTTGCTTGAAAAATTGGGTACACATCAAGGATACACGCCAGTTGAGTTGTATTGTATTGTATTTCGTTGTATTGCGTAGTACGCATGTGGTTTCGGAGCTACCCTAAAGCCCGATATTTAGTATGAGCTAAGGTGCTTTAAGACTTCGGATTGAGATCGGACCTTGGATCCTACATTCTAACCCTAGCAGTTGGCGGTAGGTCTTGGATTGAAACCGTGAAGGTTCGGAGTTGAAAAGTTACTAAGGCAAGCAAAGTAAAAAAAAATCAAAAGAAAGAATAAGGATGTATGTTGAAGATTTATGGATTATGAGTTTAAGTGTTAAGACTAAAGTTGGTAGCACGTGAGGTGCATGCGAATGATCCTAGATCGGGCGCATGAGGTGCACGTGAAGGTACTCTCCAACTTATGTCTATTTTGATGTATTCCAAAGTCTTTGTATGTATCCAATATCCTTGATGTGGACCACATTTCTCGAGCAAACCTTCTTAAGAGAAGATCGATAACTACTTAGCGTCTCGATTTGGTATCTTTATCGGATTAAAAACTATGAAACGAGATGCTTATGAAGAAATTCATTTCTCTCACAAAAATAAAATAATGAGATACAAAAATAGGAAAATGGGAGCAAGAGGTACACGAGTAACTTCGATGGGTAGCGTTAGCGTCTAATTTTTAATTAAACAATGATCCGTTTTTACGCTTAGTTTGGGGGCTTGTGAAAAATCATGGATGATGAATTTTATCCAATCGGTCACTTTTCTATGAATCGTGTTCTTGCTCTATGACCCTTAATCGTTATTGAAAGATAATGAAAGTCAAGCACACCGTCATAAGCTAAAGTAGTGTAATATAAGATGTACATAGTCAAAAATGGAAAACTGGAGCGTTTTAGGGAATAAATGATTTCGCATCTATCTTGAACGTTTTGCTACTTTTCAAAGTTAGTAAAGAGAGGTGTGAAATTATTTATCTCTAAAGCGTGACGTGACTACATTGCGTGAGGACACGCAACACCTTAGTCTGGGGGATTTTGGTATGTGCTTATTCACATACCTTTTATTCACCATTTTCAGACCTTAAAAGACCAAAAACTAACGTTAAACGCCAAAGATATTGTGTTTTTGTGTTTGTGACTGTGCAGGAAAGGATATTGCAAAAACGACATCAAAACCAACCAAAAAGCCCTAAACGAGCACAAGATGTGGAAAAGAGTCTTAAAGTGAAACCAAAGATGAAATTTGCCTAAGAAAAGCCTGTGACGACGAATTTATTTCTTAAAGGCTCAAGAAAATAAAAGAGACGCTTAATCGAAGTTCAAGATAAGCTTCACAAATTCGAGCAAGTGATCACTTTTAAGTCTTCAAAGACCTTTGGAAAGCACGTCAACACGCTACCTCAAGTTACAAGGACTTACGTTTAATTGTTAGAACATTTAGTAGCGTTGTAATAGAAGTTTATGTGCAGCTTTCATGAGATATCAAAGTATAGGGGCTTAACCATACACGATGTAAAGAAGGGTAGCTTCCTTGCTCCCTTAAATACCCCCCCTTAGCCTGATTTCTAAGCTAGTTTTTATTGAGTCTAGTTTTTAGTTTTCATGAGTGTAAGGTTTTATTAATGCAAGTTTTATTTTCATGTCTTAAATCTTTTCTTTAGCTTATTTCTAACGCCTCTTTACAATCTTTCTTTCAAATCTTTACATCTTTTTGAGCTTATTTTCGTGTCATCTTGATCTTATATAAAAGCTTTTATAAAAATCTCACCACCTTTGCATGTGTTTTTGTTCGAAATATATAAAAAAAAATAATGGGTTAGGGCTTGTTTTGTGTGTCGTTAGCTTATATAACAACTTATTTAGTCTTTTAAACGAGTTCTCTATTAAGTTTTATAAGATTTTCATTAGTTTAGGTTATTAGTTTCGAGTTAAAAAAACGTTCCAGCCTAATATTTGTAGTTTTGCGAGTTTGGTTTTAGGGTTTAGCGAGTTTCATGTCTAGTGTAATGTTTTGCGAGTTTGGACACTAAGTTCTAGCGAGTATAGTGTAAAAGTTAGCGAGTATCACATTTCCAATTTAGGGTTTTGCGAGTTTGGTTTCATAGATTTGCGAATATCATTTTCTTTTTAGCGAGTTTGCTTTGCGAGTATAGGTTCTGTTTTAGCGAGTATCACATTTTCATTTTAGGGTTTAGCGAGTTTCATTTACTTTTTGCGAGAATCAAGTTAAAGTTTTGCGAGTAAGGTTTTATTTGGATAATTTTGCGAGTATGGTACCATGTTTTGCGAGTATGGAAACTTAAATTTTGCGAGTAAGACTTTGAAATAGCGAGTAAGCTAATCTAAAGTTGCGAGTATCAACTTGGCAACTCTTTCTTGCGAATATAGAGTTGTTATGCTGTCCTTTTCTTTTTAAATTTTGCGAGTAAGCTGATGCGCGTGGATTGCAACACGCACTACGTTTTACCTCTCGAGGGATCTCGAGAAGCTTGCAATCCCCACCAGGCAGTGTACCTGACCGATGTAGTATAGTGTAGTGGCAAGTACCGGGGGATTGATCGTTCTCTCACAGGGAATAGTGTTCGTTAGGTTAAAGACTACTCTAATTAAGGTCTAAGGGTGGAGGATGATTATTTTTGTATTTTTATATTTTTATGAAAGCAGTAAAATCTCGGTTTTGAAGGAGTGGGCGGAATTAGTTGCTAGTCAACTAACCCAAGTTATCTACTTATGCAATTTTCGAGTATCATTTTCTTTTTAGCGAGTTTGCTTTGCGAGTATAGGTTCTGTTTTAGCGAGTATCACATTTTCATTTTAGGGTTTAGCGAGTTTCATTTACTTTTTGCGAGTATCAAGTTAAAGTTTTGCGAGTAAGGTTTTATTTGGATAATTTTGCGAGTATGGTACCATGTTTTGCGAGTATGGAAACTTAAATTTTGCGAGTAAGACTTTGAAATAGCGAGTAAGCTAATCTAAAGTTGCGAGTATCAACTTGGCAACTCTTTCTTGCGAATATAGAGTTGTTATGCTGTCCTTTTCTTTTTAAATTTTGCGAGTAAGCTTGGTTTCAAATTTGCGAGTATCACTTTTCATCTTTGCGAGTATAGTCTGGTTTTGTGTTTCAGATTTGCGAGTAAAGATTATTAAGATATTGTGAACATTACTTGATTAATATTGCGAGTAAGGCTTGAAACATTTAGAGTGTATTAATTTTATTTTGCAAGTTACTTTCCTATTCTTAAGTTAAGTTTTGTTTAAGTAGTTTGTGTCATTTTTATTTAGTCTAAAAGTTTATTACGCAAAGTCTTTCAAGTCTTTTGTATTTTTAGTCTTCACTAGTGAAACTTTACTTTAGTCAACTAAATCGTAAAAATCCAAAAACATTTTCCTTATTACTTTTCTTTATACTTTGAAGTTTAAAATTTCATTTTACTTTAGTATATTGAGTTTCATGTTTTCTTTTCTCATTAATCTTAGTTATTTTAAACACGTTTGTACTTTCATTAAGTTTTAAACAAAGTTTCGTAGAATAAATAAAAAAAAACCAAATCTCATCTTTCAAACTTATTCATCTTACATAACTCACGACTCGAGTGACAAGGTCAATTCAACCCTCGTTGGGACAACGATCCGTGTTTAAGCTTCACCGTTTTAATATTAGACGATCAGTGTTCGTTAGGATAGAAAAGCTAATCTAATAGGTCTAAAGGTGGAAGGAAGATTCTTTTTGTATTTTTATGTTTTATGGAAAGCAAGTAAAATCTCGGTTTTTAGAGGAACGGCGGAATTAGTTGCTAGTCAACAAACCCAAGTTTACTACTTATGCAAATTAAAATAAAATAAATATCTAAACTATTGTGGTTGTGAAAACAATATGGAGAAAATTGTGTTTACTTAGATTTCATTACTCCCTAACTATCTTTTACCGGTTAATTGATATGTGTGTTACTTGTGTGGATGAAGGGTGTATTCCTAATAACTCATGGAGTGGCATACATATCTCTCCAATTCTATGAGCTCTTATCTCGCCCTATGCCATGCACGGCACAACCATAGGGGTTGTAAACAGTGGCTCATGCGTTAAATACTACCTTAATAGCCTAGTATGCCTTGGCTACATGTTTCCCAAGACGTTCAAGCACGTTACCATAAAGGAGGTTGGCCAGTTTTCTTGAGCCTAACATTGATGGAACAATCATCCCAACAAACAACAACACACACCAATCAACCAATAATTAATAGTTAGGTTTCATTAGATCTAAGCAAACACTAGAGAATTTAGCTACACATGTTAATTAAAAGACAAGCAAAAGAGATAATCAACCAACACATAGACATATTGATTGAATTAAAGTGAAGACTTATCTTTAATTAAGCATGAGGGTTCCAAGGGTTGGAAACCCTAAAAAGTACAGAAAATTCGTCTTTAGGGTTTGCCCTAAAAGTTCTCCACAAAGTTCCACACTAATGAATGAAAATTAGAAAACTATATATAGATTTTACACTCTGACGGCGTCAGGTTATAAGGGCTGACGCCGTCAGCTCGCCGCCATTAGGTTTCTCGGATGGCCTAGATCCACTTCTGACGCCGTCACCTTATAAAACCTTCTGGGCCGTCACTCTTTAACTTTACTCCTGACGGCCTACTTTTCCTAACACCTGACGGCGTCAGGTGTTAAATCCAAAATTTCCTCTGGCCCGTCATTTGATAATTGGTTTCCACTCTTTTGTCAAGGCTTTCTGACGGCGTCACCTTGTGACTTCTGACGCCGTCAGGTTGTAAATCTTCATCTTTTGAGACTTTGTCGTTTTCTTCACTTTTATGCTCCAAAAACGTCCGAATATGCATGTTTTCCAGAATTCCTCTCAAAAGTACCTAAAATGACAAAAGGAACGATTTAGGGCAATATTTGATCACATTTATACGAATTAGGGCTTAAATGACCCCCTAAAAGCGTAACACTTTTCGTCTCATCAAATACCCTTACACTTGGGATTTGCTTGTCCTCAAGCAAATGAGCTTTTATTCCAATCAAAATATGAGTTAGGGGTCATTTAACACGAATACAAAAGTAATTACAACAAATAGTGTAGAAACTAATGACGTGGTAATTATAGTTTCTTGGATCGTTTTGAGCCTTAGGGTTCAACAATAACAATGAACAATTATGCACAGCGGATTAAAACAAATCAAAGTTATTGACACAAGGTTTTTCACCATCATCACCTCCAATTATTATTTGATCAGAATAATAACGTGTTACCTAAATGTAACAGGGATCTAAGACACCTCAGATCTTGAAGGTATCGAACAACTAACTCTAGTCTAGGCGTTTACAATGAACCACGCCCTAGACACACACACACACCTTTACAGTAATATTACATTGTGGAAGACTTATTAAAAACCTGTACTTGCCTCTCTTTATATAATAGAGAGTGCTAGGTTTACAAAGAGATAATACCGAATAATACAAAGAAATCTTCCTACGTATATAAAATATCTTGTAATATTCTTTTCTTTGTAGCTTTCTCTCTTTGTCATCTTTAGCCCTTCTTGTTTTCATTCTTCTTGTTTTGTCTCATCAAATCTATAAACCCAACAAATAGTTATTCGACCCTAATCATAACAAGCACGGAAATCATACACTAGCACCTCACAAATAGTGTTTGGATTCTCACATCTCTCAAATGTCATAAAGTTATAAATCTCATAAATGGAAACGGAAAATAACACTCAGTACCTGTCATAGCAAATAGATTACCATAGGCTTGGGAAAGGATCAATTACTCCTCCACTAGGCGTAAGCACCTAAGATAAACTATCAAAGAGGTCTTTATAAAGGGTTGTAACGTAAGGTGTAGGGATATGATAACACGGTCTGGTTGGAATAAAGGGTATTTAGTGGTGGCAAGCTAATTATCATGATCAAATACATGCACTCTACATCGTTGCTTAAGTCAAGACTCGACTCAATCTTAGTCTAAAAATGAAATAACAAAAACTAGAAAGGAACATAATAGGAAATGGGATGGTAGACCGTATGTTTTTCTTCTTTCTTTTTTCATATTTTTTTGTATTTTTCTTGATTTTCCGATTTTTTTTTTCATACACTCTTGCACTACCATCCAAAATAATACATCGTAGGGGATTTGCATTCCCCTTACACTTGAATCTTTACATAACTTTACAATCACTATTCTAATAACTCGAATTAAGATAA
Organism: Artemisia annua; assembly: GCA_014162995.1. NCBI lineage: Eukaryota > Viridiplantae > Streptophyta > Magnoliopsida > Asterales > Asteraceae > Artemisia > Artemisia annua. The sequence continues at coordinate 26,064 of LBNU01038664.1, forward strand.
TCGAATAACTTGGAGTACTTTTTAAATATTTAGCACGTATGGGGGTAATAATGTTGTTCTTCCCCATTACTTCATTACACTAGTACTTTACCCATGAGTCCCAATCGTCCCAAAACAATATGTACAAGGATATGACTTAACTTAGCAACCATGTAATTGACCGGATAATTAACTAAGGGTTTAACAAATGTTTTCACAATAATGCACCAAAGGTGGGTGCATACAAGGTAGGCTAAGGCGATTTGGGTGTACATTTAGTGGGGTGTAAACAAATTCTCACTTTGAGTAAGATGCTCAAAGGTCGAAACGAAAGGATAGGCTCGGAGGGGTGTACTAGGGGTATCGTGTACCAAAAATGGATACAACGCAAAGGGTGTGGGAGAATTACTTGACCAATGAAGTCAATGTAATTATAACAAATATACGGGTGTAAAACAATGGGTTAATCCTAATGCCTCTTATCATGTAGTAAATCTTAACTACACGAATGTAGTCTCACTTGTGGATTTGAGATGGTCCTAACGCAAGTTCTAGAATCTAAATACTACCGGTACTCACATCATAGCACCAAAGATGGATGCTTTTCCTACCAATTCTAGGGGCGAACCTCACATATTTGGGGTGGAAAATTTTTTAGTGGTACGGTTTTGTGCTAGTCATACAATTTCCTATCCATGAGACGCTCATTAAGATCAAGGTTTCACTTCTAAATGTTGTAAAAAAATTTAAATTGGCGCTAAAATTGCCCTAACAAACATTTCTCTTGGTTTTATTACACATTTACTATCAAACAAAGCAAAACATCAAGCGTAAGTATATTCTCAACGGTGCTTTCATTTACCCCCTTTACACTTAAACCGAACATTGTCCCCAATGTTCAAATAAAAGACGTAAAAGTAAATAAGATGAAAGAATGAAATCAAATACTCCCCTGAATCGTTTGTTGTGGATAGTGACGTAACACGGTTAGATCTTCTTCCAAGAAAGATGAGCGTTCAAAGCTTCCCTTCCAAAATAATAAACGTCTTTTTGTCCAAAATAACCTGTTAACCTGAAAAAGATAAAGGCCAACCTCGCGTAAAATCGGCAGTAAAATCTATATAATAAGATATAATGCTTGTGGAATGAATATTTTGCAGAATTCCTGGAGATTATAAGTTAAAGAATTGACAAAACTTTTAGGTTTCCGGAAAAATACAAAACTTTTCAAAAATTGTAGAAAATTTTAACCTGACGCCGTCAGGTGTTAACCCTGACGCCGTCAGAAAGTTCTGACAGAATTCTCATGTTAAGTTTCCGGGAAAAATTCTGGGCAAAAATTCATTATGACTCGATACAAGCATTTGACTCAAACAAGTACTAATATGTAGGTTAATTTTATTGTTATGATTCATGTTCATTCGTTCTTTATAAACCGATTTAGATTTCCCTTACACTTAGCTTTTGCAAAATACCTTTATATGTAGTTAAGACGAAGTTAAAAACAAAATAAAGCATTTTCACAATTTATTTTGAAGCATGAATCAATAACAAGAAGTATAACTTACATACGGAAACAAATAAACACACAAAAACAAACAAAAAATGGGTTGCCTCCCAAGAAGCGCTTTTCTTTATTTACGAGTCTTGTAGCTAGACTCAAAGTCACCTTACGTTACGTGACTTCGTCGTTGGTCACGGTTCCTAAGTCATCCTCTTTTCCAGTTTTGTATTCGGGCCCTAAGTTCAAACAATCCTTATAGAAACCGAAAATCCTTTTCATGACATAGTCTACTCCCCTACGTCTATCCTCATCATTCCTATAGTAGACCGCTTGTTTGAGCTCCTTCTCAACGTTTGACAAGTGTTGGTATTGCTCTATCTTATATGGCATTTGGTAGTTCACATCATCGGTCTCATCCTTAAATGTGACTATCCCTAAGGAAGGTTCATGAGTCATTCTAGAGACCTCGATAAATGGTTTGCCTAAGACTATTTGGGTCACACTTGCATCGATTATTGGGCGGATATCTTCTACAATCACAAAGTCGGTGACATAGGTAAAGTTTCCTATATAAACCGGTAATCCTTTAACTCTTCCCGTGAAGTTACTAATCCATCCCTTATCGGG